>VYZQ01015798.1:6127-23857 GCA_013400655.1 Mystacornis crossleyi | reverse complement strand
TTTTTTTTTCTACATTTCCTCTTTCCTGGAGTTTCTGAATCTCCTGGGATGTTTCTTAAACTGTTGAAAGAAGCAATTCCCAATGCAGCCAAACTCCTTCCAACTCCACTGTGGTGCCAAAGAGCTGAGTGTTACATTATTTTTTTCCTTTTCTTCCTGCCGGCCTTCGCACATATTATCCATTCTCTGCTTTGACCCTCATGTAGCTCCCTCTCTGGCAGTGTGTGACAGCAGCTATCCTGCTGATCCTGGTATGTTTTTATGGGATGCTTGTGTTATAGGAGACTTTATCTTCATGTCAGTGGTAAAGGGCTAAAGGCACTGAGTGCTCCAGATATTCCAGGCTACCACTTTGATGTAAAGCTGTCATCTTGGGAAATAAGACAGCGTAAGAGAGAAAATTGTATAATCTGCAAAGGTCTTGCATCTCCTGCCTGTGCTCACCTGTTTTTATATTGTAAAGTGAAACAAACCCGAAGTTGCTTAATTGGATCTCTGTTTGGGTTTTGCAGTGAGTAACAAAGCTGTTGTGAGGGGAGTGGGGGGCGGGGAGGGGGCAGAAATATACCAAATTTTTTGCCTCATGTGGCAAGACCAATGCTTTGTCCTTTTTTTGTTTCAATTCCCCTGCTTTGCGTTTCCCCCGCTCTTCTCTAAGTTTATTCTTTTTTGAGGTTTCTTGCAGTAGCTGGTTGAGGCTCTGTTTCCTAGAAACAAGAAGAGAAACAAAACTAAGAAAATCCGCTGGGGATGACTAACATTAAAAATGGAAAAAGAGGGTGTGTGAAATGTCTATCATTTAAATTCTAGACCAGCTGCTGAGATAGCTTTAGTCAGCTTATCTGGTTCTGGTTTTGGTTTTGGTGTTTTGTTTACTGTTGATTTTTAAGCCTTGTAGGTTCGTGTGACAGATTGATTTATTTTTCTTCTCATTGTTCTCCTTTTCTTGGCTCTCAGTAGATGCTGATAGCTGGTTAGGAACCTGATCTTCAGATGAGGCACTTGCCTGCTTGAGGAAGCAGCCTGTGCTTTTTCTTTTGAGGAGCAGACGTGTAGCACTTCGTGCCTTTAGTGTGCAATGTCTTTTAAACACTATTGTGTTATGCTCTGGTGAGCCTTAAGCATCCCTCTAGCTCTCCTCATCAATTTGGAGCCTCTCTGATACATTTCAGGATTTTTCACATTTAATGTTCCTTGCTGGGAAGACTGGTATTTGATACATAGCACATGTGCTGAGTTGATCAATCTCAACCTGCATATTCTTTAATTTTTTGCCCCTTCTAGCTCTTGCATAGTTCTTTACCTACAGCAGCTCCTGATAAAGGCAGATATGGGTTTAATGTAGAGAATTCTCTCTGAGATATAGTAAAACGAGTTTCTCTGGTTTTCTCTCAGAAATTACTGAGAGAATTACTGAATTACTGTCCGTAGCTAGTACGGACACAGGTCCCTGGCTAACTCTGTGTTTGTGCATAGTACGTTTGCTGAACACGATTTGGATGCCCCTGTATTCTGTCCCATTTCAGAATGAATCATCCTTATCTGTAGATAGGAAGGGAGGGACAGTAGAAGATGGAGCTATATGATCGAAGTTAAGATGAATATACTGAGCGTTTTTCTTGCTACTTTTTGCTACATGATCTGGTTGAAGAGTTAGACTTGTTCCTTCTTCAGCTTTATCACCTTGTGGTTTTTTTCTTTTTTTGGTGGAGGGGGTTTGGTGGGGTTTTTTTGTGGTTTTTTTTTGGGGGGGGTGTTTTTGGTTTTTTGCCTTTTTTTTAATATGAGAGGATAAGTAATATTTAGAAGTAAATAGTTATATGAGTGTTCAAATTAGAAAACTGCACAATTGTTTGGGTCAAATTTTATTTTACGCTATTTATGCACTGTGCTGGATGTCAGTGCAGCAGCCTCTCATGTGCCAAGCTGCACTGCAGCAACATCCAGCCACAGTCCCGTCTCTTTTCACTGTGTCTTCCCCTGTTCCACCCCTCATCCTCAGCTGGTTTGCAGTACGGAGTGGAAGCCACTTAACTCTGTCAGCCCTTCTGAGTCATCCCCCTCCTGGCTGTCAAGTCCTGCACTGGCAGGCAGTGATGATGGTCTCTATCACAGCAAAGGGAGGAAGGGGATGAACAGGAAATGAGTGAATTCGTTTTAATCTGTCTAGGAGCCAGCTCAACACATGTGTAGCTCTCACATAGCTGAGTGGTAAATCCCTCTGGAAGCTGAAAGAATGAGGATTTTTCTTTTCCAGAAGTGATTGTTGGTTTGCTCTCAAATACCTCTTTCCAGTTCCAGTAGATAGGCTGTAAAGCTGAGTGGTTTCCAGCCCATCCACATGTGGAGTCTCTTGGAAAGTTTTAGTCACAATTTTCCATCATTATGTGGATAGATTACTGCAAATTATCAGCTTAGAACAATTACCCTTTACCTTAAGCTGTATATAACCCACGATGGAAGAATAACATTTAGGATAAGCGTTGCATAAGTTTACCAGGTATGATGTTGCCTTGCTCCTTCTTTCTTCCTTAAAGTAGAACCTTTTGGTCAGTGAGGTACAGTAAAAAAATTGTGAGAGGCAAATCTAACAGGTGACTGATGGTGAACAAAGCAAAATGCTGTTCTGCATTGGGATCTTTCCAAGACTTATGACCAATTCTAACCTGACCACTGCGGCCAGGTTAGAATTGGTGGGACATGGAGAGTGAAATCCTAATATGTAAGGTAACAAGTATTCCTGCCTTATTTCACTGCTTGTTTTTATTAACTAATTGCTCACATTGCTCGGGTGCCATAATGGTAGTTGCCTTTAGAAAACTGTAGGTGCACGGAAGGAATCCACTTCCTTATAGAGCCAGTACATGATACATGTGCAGTTTGAGCAAAGCTCTACTGCTCTGTGCAGGTATAGTTCTTCACTAATTTTTGCTTAGCATAAATGCTAATGCTGTTGGGCTGTATCCTAAATGCAGCCTGAATGGGTACAGGGATATTGAAATACTTGACCTGCTGGGTTGCCAGCAGATAAATCCACTTCTGCTGGTGCTGCCTCCTTCAAAGTTACTTACCCAAAGCTCTGAAAGAGAATTTCTGTGCTTTCTTTTAATGTTCTTTTCTAAAGGAGAATCCTGTGGTGTTGTAAAGGTGTAGAAACCTACCATAAAATGAAGAAAAGTTCTCATGTATGGTTCAAAGCAAATTTCAGCATCTTCGGTTACATCAGAGGCAGCTTGCTTTGTTCTCTTTGATGCAGGACAGTTGCCTTTCAAGAGTTGGACCTCTTTCCCCCTCTCATCTCCACGGAGCCTGGAGTGTTGTTAATACATTTCTTCTGTGAGGCTACTGTGCTTAACATGCCATCTGGGGAGATTTTCCAGCCGGCGTAATTGTGGTGATGGGCTCAGAGATGAAGATAAGAAAATCCCCTTAGCTGAGATCATGAAACATAATTCAAATCTGTACTGCAGATTGGTTTGGGTTGGGCCATTACAACCAAACCAAACAAAATTTTCTGTGTCAAAAGGGAACAACACTGGGTTTCAAAAAGAAACTTGGCTACCTTTTATCATCTTTTTGTGTCCAAAAAGATGATAAAAGGTAGCCAAGCCTTTCCTTTTGTTTCCTTCCCCAGCAACAGCAAATTTCTCAGAAAGAAGCAGGGATACTTTGTCTCTCAAACCTCCCTGTCTTAAATACCCACTGGGCAGAAAGGAATGTATCTGCATTGAGGCATGAAGACTTGAGACGCAACATTCTTCCTTTCACTACTTGCCTTTATTAATGTAGGTTAGAAGGAGGAGAGGTTGTAGCTAAAGAAGTAGCTGTAGAGAAGAAGGATGTGCTGCAGAAGGCTGATGCAGTCTTAGCTTCTGGCAAGAGAGTAAAGTGTGCACCTGGGACCAAAGAGTGGTGATATCCTTTGCAGCAGTGCTTTATTCTCAGGCTGAATAATTGTAACTGATTTTAATTTGCAGAGGTAGATTTAAGGGGGCTATGGCCTCTCCCCTGCTCTCTTGCAGTTGACCCATGACAGTCACAAGTCTGGAGCAACTGCCCTCTTCAAATCTCGGCAGCAGCTGGATCCAGTTCTGAATCCCCATCATTGCACTTCAGACAGAAAAGGTCCTGCTGGCTGGAGTAGGGGCAGTCTTTCTTGTGTGAGCTGTTTCCACGTGCCCGTAACAGCTAGACATGAATTTCTACATTGTTTTTTTCTTGGTCTCCCTTTCTGTGAGTACTGGAGACTTTTCCACATTGAATCTCTAATAAAACTGCACCTAAAAAGTAGAACTGTTTGCTGAACAGTTGTGTATTGACCATTTCAGCTGTAATCTTGCTTGGTTTGGCAGAAGAGAAGATGAATAAGCAAACAAACCAATACTAGCAATCACCTGGAGCTGTGGGCAAACTCCCCTGGTTTAAGGCAGAATTGGAGTCAAGCCTGTCAAATTGACTTCCAGGCAGTTTTCATCAGCCAGTCCCCAGCTGTGTGTGTGTGGCTGCTTTTGAGCTCTTGTCTAATTAATTAAAATTCTTTACCTTTGACAACGAGTGGAGGACATAACATTTTGTAGAATCTTAAATAATGAGGTAGCTGTGAAGCTTCAGACCTGCAGCAAACCTGTTGCCCAGTGGAAAAGGGAGAAAAATAGGACAAAACCTCAAAATAGCTGGGCAGAAAAGCTTCTTACTAAACTTGAGGGAGACTGTGTCAAGTCTGCCAAAAGTGCTGCTGCATGCGTTGGAGACTGCAGCACCGGGGTGCTGTCAGACAGCTGGAGGGAAATCTTGGGAGCTGAGCCCCTGAGTCTGAGAGCTCAGCTGCTGGATGGGGAGTTGGTTAATGCCGTCTTTGCCAGCTGTGGGGCAGCTCTTGTGGTGGACAGCGGGGAATCTTGTGGAATGCTTGGCTTCAGACCTTGTGTGACTTTTATGGGTTGTCAGTCTTGGTATTGAAAGACTGGTCAGGGCAGTGCTGATGTTTGGGGTTGCCAGGTCCCTTTGAGACAAGCTGCTGTTGTGCTGTACATAGAGTGCTGTTCTCCTGTACACAGAGCTTCTGGGGACTCGTCCAGAGTGCCATACGCTAATCCAGCCTTCAGGTTACAAGGGGGTGGGTTGTTCTTCTGTAGCCAGCCGCTAAAGCTTGGGACAAATAGAGATGTAATGTGATGCTTTATCCTACAGTTACTATTTGAGGATCTGGCATCAGCAGTAGGTCTGATAGGGCATCCTCCTTCAGGCCTGCAGGTACCAATGTATCTGTTTATTCCCTGTCTTTCAAGAGAAGCCATGTGATATGAGCTCTTTCTCCCAAAAATTTGTGTATCCCTCTCTATCTGGGATCAGCCTGCGCTTATCCATGCTTTTGTAATTCTTCCTTTCTGTCAGGCACGTGGAAGGGGCTGGACTTTGCAGCTGAGCTCAGTGTTAGGAGCATGTTGCGGCATCTCTGTCTGGCTACAGAACCCCCTGTCCCAGAAGGAGCTCAGTCTATGCCTCCTCTTGCAGCCCTTGTGGTGCCAGGGCCTGTGACAGGCAGTACCCACTCTCTACACTCAAGGGTGAACCAAAGCTGAAGTCCGGTGGCCCTTGGTAAAAGTTTGCTGCTGTTTATAAAAACAAAACAACACAAGCCAGAAATCCCCAACCAGCCCCAACCAAACCCCTAAAAGCCACGACAGGAAGCCTTTACGTTTAGATTACCAGATGATGTTTAGATTGAATTGAGAATTTTTCAAGGGAATGGTCCCTCTGAAATGAAACATTTTGGGAAATGTTTCACAAATTTGTTCACAGGAAATCTGTAGAGAAAGCGAGTATGTGAGTGGAGGCAGATGCCTTCCCCCAGAAAGAGCAGCCTGAGGATCTCCTGGGATTTGGGAATCCTGCTTTGAGTTGAGCAGAAAACTGAGTTCAGAGGTGAGCTGGTAACTCTAGTCTTCCTTCCCATTCCCTCAAATTCCTTCAAATTTGCAGAGCTGGGGACAGGAAAAGCATAGAATCATAGAATTTGGGTTGGAATGGGACCTTTAGAGGCCATCTAGTCCAACCCATTCTGCACTGAACAGGGACTAAACCAGTTTGCTCATCTATCACCCCTCTGGACAACCTGTTCCAGTGCTTCACCACATTACTTTTTTTGTAAAAAAATTCTAATTTAAATCTATTCTCTTTTAGCTTAAAGCCATCCCCCCGTTTCCTACTACAACAGGCCCTACCAAGAAGCTTGTCCCTATCTTTCTTGTAAGTCGCCGTTAAGTATTGAAAAGTCACAGTAAGGTCTCCTGGAGCCTTTTCTTCTCCAGGCTCAGCTCTCAGCCTGTCCTGACATGAGAGGTGTTCAGCTCCTCTGGTCATTTTTGTGGTCCTTCTCTGGACCTGCTCTAACAGGTCCACATCTTTTCTGCCCTGAGAATTCCAGACCTGGATGCAGTACATCAGGTGAGGTCTCACCAGAAGTGTGTTGTTCAGTATTCTTTATGTTGCTCTATATTTGGAATGATACTAAGAGTTTGTCCAAAGGACAGGAAGACTTTTCTGAAAAAAGTCAGTAATGGGGAAGAGCCAGTGTATTGTAGGGCATAGGGACTTTTTTTCTTTATATTTTTAATTTGTCATGGGACTGGATGGTAGAGAAACTCACTTTATTTCTCTCAGCTTGCCCCTTTTTCTAAAAATAAAAGTAAGAGTTTTTTATTTTCTCCCTTATAGAGCTATAGATAATAGAAGTTGGGTATTAAATGGATGACTATATTAAAAAAAAGAAAAAAAAAAAGAAATAGTGTGAAAGATGCTGTGTTGTACACTGATCCTCACCTGTGCTGGTTTGGACACTCTTCTTCCACGACTGCACACTACCCATCCCTCAAGATGTTAAAGCCCACAAAGACACGTGCTGCCTTTCGGAGTCTCTGCAGTGTGGTGCTCCTGCTCAGAGTCCCACAGCTGGTTCCGCGAATGGCACGTGAGCTCAGCTGAAGTTGTGGTACACGTACACACAGAAAGTTAAGGACGTGATAATGGCAGAAAACACCGGATGCTACTGGTTCCACTCCTTCTGTGTCCTCGTTTTCATCTGTCCCAAGTGCTGAGCAAGCCTGGTTTCTATAGAGAGAGGAGAGCAAAATGGGGCAGTGGTGGAAAGAAATGCTCTCAGAATGGTTTGTAGAAGAAAATAGGATGGAGTTTGTGTAAGCATCTCTTCAGTGGTATATTTTACATTTTCCTTTTTTTTTTTCTGAATATCAGAATGCTTTTACATGCAAATTCTTTGATTACTAATTACCTTTGGACTCTGACCCTTCAGTACCACAGTATGACTCACAATTGTGTTAACTATAAGCAACTTTTGAGCTTAACTTATGGTGAAGTTTGGTGATGATTTTTAGTATAAGTATGAATTGCAGGACCCTTATTATGGGCCAAAGAAGGCTCCATGCTTGCACTGTCTGTGTAGGCAGTGTGAATGTGCTCTTCCCATCAGTGATGGAAACCTTGGAGAGGGGTTTCGTTCTGTATGTGATGCTGCAGTACTGTGAGTGAGCTGTAAATGAAGTTTGGTCCTGTGGATAGGGCAAGTAGTTAGGTAGCTTGTGTCCCACACTGTCTCACACAGCTGGTGTGACAGGTCCAGGCACTACCTGTGCAATGTTTCTTGGGGGGGCCAAAAGTATTAGCTGAGTCCTCAAGAATGTTGATGTTAGCATGGATTCTTGCTGTTGCCAAAAATTTTAGTGATGAAGAAAGTGAGAGAAGGGAAATGGGAATGCTTTTATCTTTGCAAGGCTGCAATGAAAATTCTTGTCACAGCAAAAGCACTTAACTGCCCTTGAAATTTCCCTGTGCTGGATTCCCGAGGCTGGGAGCAGGGAAAGGTAAGGGTTTTTGGAGGAGTCTTTCAAGTTTGTTGCTGTTTGGGTTGCCTGACAAACCGTATTAAGGAAAACTACATAGTACATTCTTCTTTCTGCTGCCATCCTAGTTCCAGGGCAAATATTCCAGTTCCCTCAAAAGGAAAGTGCCATCATGCCTGTCACAATAGCTACAGCAGTTGCTGTTTTAATGGTTATATTGGTCATATCTGACTTTAACCTGCCTTAAGAGAAACCCTGACTGTCTTCAATCCTTGAGTGTATCAACTGGATTTTTAAATTGGGAGGCAAGCTAGTAATAATCCCATGTAGATGGCCGGTTTGTTACTTTGTGCTTTGATCTCATTAACCAGCATGTGAACTAAAAGGAAGTTGCTATTGAAAAGAAAATAATGGGAGGGGAGGAGGAGGCCAGGGAAGCAGTCCTGCGGTGAGGGTCATAAACTTGCAGTTTATGTGCAAAGAAATGGAAGCAAGAGAATAAGCATGACTGCTTTATTTAATAACAGAGCTAAACACTCAGTAGAGCTCTGCAAGTGGGAAGCTTTGACAGGTTTGGAAAGCTATTGCATGCTAGTGAAATAGGGAAGAGGAGTGTTGCAAAGCTCTCGGTGCTTCAGCTATTTTGGAACATGTAGGCCTTTTCTCAGCTTGAGGCTTTGCAACCTGCTGGGGTTTGACCATTAGCTGAGAAAGGAGGGGGATGGCAGAGAGCACAAGTGCCCAAACGCCTGTGTACCTGCAGGTAGCAGCCTGCTCTCTGCTCTACCTGCTCAGGATCTCTCCACCTACACCTCCTGGCAACCAGCGCCTTGGTGCAGCAACACCACTGGCCTGTGAGCCAAGGCCTGAGCTTGCGTAAGAGCAAGGGCGGGGGGAGGGGGGGAGTGGGGGCTGAGTAGCAAAGTCTGGGATGAAAATGAGATACCAGCCGCCTCAGCTGAGCTCCACCCTTTCTAAGAATCTCAAAACAGGCACTGTGTCTCCTGGCAACCTTGACACAAATCACAGAGTTTAACTTAAAAGAAGTACATGCAGTCCAAAGGACATACCCCATCACCAGGTGTGAAAAACAGGGAGTCACTCCTTTTTTCCTCTTTCTGGAAGATCTGGCACTGTAGATAGTCTTGGGTTTCACTCGGTTTCAGAAGGCAACGAGTTAAAGGTGAAAGAGCATCTGTTAGGATAGCTAAGAAGTGCCAAGAAATGGTGTATTTTGTTTATTGTAAGCATGCCCTGACTATTGCTTAGGAACCAGACGTAGGACTTGGCCCCCTCTCTGCTGCACTGGAAGATGTGCCCTGCAACACATGCACACACTGGCCTGTTGTACACCTGAACCTGGTTCTTTCTGGCAGCCAAGGACTCACAGAGCTGATACCAGCCAATTTCTTGCCTTTGGAGTCAGTTGTTATGCTTTTGCAGTGCTGACCTAACACTTTTTAGGAAGTACTCTTAGTCTTGGACTCTAACCTGACAACATTTCTCTGTGACAGGAGATGTAGATATACAAGAAAGCAAAACTGAATTTTATCGTGATGGCTTCTTTCAGCAAAGCTGTCTTTTCAGATCTCCTGACAACTCATGCTCATTAACTACTCTGAAGAAAAATTTCAGTGCATTTAAAATGCTGTGTATTATGCTGAGATAGAGGTAAAGCAGAAGTAAATGTTCATCTTTCGTTAAAGGCAGAGCTGTCATAAGGCTTCTAAAAAGATAACATGCGCAGAATTAAACTTCGCCCATCTGGCAATGCCTGAGCTGTTCCTTCTGTGAGAAGTGGCAAGGCTGGGACAGGGAGCTGGCATGAGCTCTGGATGTTTGGGCCTGGGAGCTGCAGCAGGCTTCCTGAGCATTGTGGTGTGGACAGTTGTGGGGAGAAGCAGGCCCCCCCTGCCCCTTCTTTCAGCATCTGCCAGCCTGACCTTGTAGGGTGCTGAGTAGGCAAGGCTGGCAGGAAGCTTTAGTGCCTTTTTGTGGACCTGACAGCCTGCTGCCCAAAGCAACTGTGAGCTTTCCCCATGCCTAGAGGAGCGGAAAACAACTGGCTATTTGAGCAAGTGGTTTTTTAACTTCATGCTTTCCAAGAAGCATCTTTTTCTCAGTGTGTATGTTTGGTGTGGGGTTTTTTTGTTTGTTGTGGGGGGGTTTGTTTGTTTGTTTGTGTGGAGGTTTTTTTTTTGTTTTTGACACTCTTGCAGAGACGTGGCCTGGATAATGCTTACTGAAGCATTCAAGGGGAAAAGCTGCTCCAGTTTCTTTGCTGCAATGGGGGCTTTTGCTGCCTGCTATGGAATGCACATCTCTCTCTGGAGAGATCAGTGATGGGTCAATGGGTCCCGAAGGGGTCTGCCCAGTACCTTACCCCACATGTGACCATCCAGGGAGATGGTGATGGGGAGGGGGCTGGCAGACAGGGTTAAATTTCATTACTTTTTTGTTTTGCTCCTTTGAATGATGCCATTTTAATATCGATACATTTTTTGTTCATGGTAAAATAGTTAAAGCCCTGAGGCACCAGCCATGAGCTGTCATGTTGATCTCCCTCAGATGATTAGTTTGATGTATGGATCTTTCTCCCTGCTTTTGAGTTGTTCAGGCACAGTGAGGGAATACTCTGGCTGTGCATGCTGCTGGAAACAGAGGTGTTGGCCAATTGCTTGAAAGCAGGATATATTTTTCCTTTGGGACTTGATTTTAAAGGAAGACACATATTCAGCTTTTGAGTCTTCATGGTATGGTGTCAACTGCTCTTGCAGAGAAGTTGCTGCAAATCTGAAGTGTAGAGACACATTTCCCTGTGTAATCTCAGCTGGGTCTGTAAATCTCTGCAAGGAGCTGCTTGCTCCCAGGAGGGTACCTTCAGAGAGAGCTCCCATCTTCTCTTGTTATACCGTTGGGCTGGAGAGCTGAATTTGCTCAGCACTCGATGGCAGATTTGATTATTCTGCAGGAATTTTATTGTAAACTTTTCTTCTCTTTATCTTTTTCTCTCCTTTCCCTCTAAACTGCTCTTTGCCTGTTTTCTTAGTTTTAAATTTTTTTTTCTTTAACTTGTCTTTCATTGCTTTCTCTTCCCCTGTATCTCTTTGCTTTTCTCTGAGGTACTTCCCTTGGGTTTTGTTACAGTCACTGTTGTTTATGGGCAAAGAGAAAGCACCCCTTATTTACGGGCTGTGTATGTGCATAAACAAAGAAAGGCAGGAATTTCTTGTTGGTATAACTGAATTCATAACACTCTAATTCAAGAATCATTTTACTTTACCACTAATTATGACAGAAAAAGAAGGAATAATAGTGCATCAGGGAAATTTTATATAGAAATGTCTCAATAATTGTGATAATGCAACTAAAACTGTAATGCATTTCTTTGCTTCTGTTTGGTTTTCCTGGTGTTATGCTCACCCTTATGCTGCTCCTCTGGATCTTAAAGTCAGTTGTTGAGGGTAAATCTTCAGCTTTGTAGCCCTTCTCTGGGAAGAGTATGATGTGGGTTTTGTTGGATTCTTCCTTACTCCAGGGTCCATCTGGGTAATTTTTATATGTTTGCTAATACACTTGCACATCTCGCACTTGCTCCACAATGCTTCTGGAATTCACTATATATAGTGTCTTTACTGCACATTGGATATTTTTCTTTGTTTTATTCGCTACCCTTAAAACTTGTTTTTTTCAGCTCCAGGTCTGTATTTTTTAACAGACAGTGGGTGAGTTGCTTACAGCCATTTGGTCTCCAGTGCCAAGCATCTCCCGCCTCTCTTATCATCCCATTCCTGTACTCCTCTGCACTGCGCCCTGCATCTCCACTTCTCAAGGCTTCTGCTCTCATACCATGCCTGCATTTTTCTCCACTATGCAGTCATTAGTTGTAAATATCTCAGTCTACATAAAATAGCTGTTGGTCAATGTTGTTTATATAAAACTATGGTTGTATTCCACAAAAGATAAACACGAGTAAAACAAATCATCTATAGACACCTGGTCAGTTAGAGAAATTGCTGTCACAGCTCAACCAAGTAAAACAGAACTACAAGCAGGTCAAGAAAAGTTCAGAGCACGCAAACCCTGGCAGTCCAAGGCCTTTGAGACTCAGTAAAAAGCCTGTGGCCTGTTGCAGAAAATGGCAAATCTGGGGCTGTCAGCCAGATACTGATTGAAGAGGGACTAGATCTTGAGAGCAAGTGGAGGGGTGGAGCACAACTAGGGAGCAAGAGATCCCCAAAGCAGGTGTCTTGGCCAGTCTGTCAGGATAGTTGTTTTTTCCTCCTTGTTGATGTGCCTAGGACAGCTGTAACTTTGGGACACCTCAGCATATGGAAACAGGTCCTTTCCCAAGAATTAACATAGTATGCTGTGATTCTGTAGTGTTCATCCTGGAAAAAGTTGCATTCTCTGCCTTGCATGCAAAGCTCTTCAGGTTTTCAGCCATTTTCTGACTGTTTCATCTCTCGGTCACACTTGGAACCAGCTGGGTTCTGCTCAAGGCTCCATTTCCTAGTCCTTCTCAGTCTTTCTTGTCTGTCTGATCAGCACATTTTCTGGTCATGAACTATCTCAGTGATCCTTTTGTTTCTCCAGTCTTCCTATCATCAGTTGCCCGTTGCTCTAATCCCTGGGTCTGCTGCTCATCTTCAGTATTCCGTAGGTGTTTGCCGAGAGTGCTGAAATAAAATGCAGCTCTGCAACTCCTAGCCCAGCTGATTTGATACTCTCTGTAGGTGTATTGTCGGCATTGCTTTCCGGCCTCTAGGGAAGTGAGTGGTTTTGGAGAGAGGGAGGGAGAAATGTGCACCCTCTAATGTGCATGTGTACGTTACAGTCAGCCGTGGGCCATGTATATGCGTGTGTCTGTGCATATACCTGCATACATATGTGTGTGTGTGCACAGGCATTTGTCATCGGTGCCCTGTGTCTTTTGAAGCTTGTCAGATGTGCAGACTGACAGACATTTCAGTCTGTATAAGTACAGCTGCTGCTTTTGCATGGCTTCATTTTTCTACCTATCTTTGCTGTAGGCTGGAGGACAGGTGGAATATTCTGAAATGCAGCAGACATGGTCTGTCCCTGGTTCTGCTAGGACAGGGTTTTATTCCTGGTTTCTCATTCATGAGGGTTTTTTTTCTCCCTCTCCTGGCTTTGATGTGTTGAAGAGAATGGGGTTGTTTTGAAGGTGAAGTTCCTGCTGAATCACTGGTGACTAGGTAGCCGTGAGCCATAACAATTAACTGGAAACATTTTCATCTTCCTTGCAACTGTAATGATTCCCAGTTAGTAAGCTGGTTTAAATTTCATGGTTTTCCTCTGAGCCCTTTTTTCCCCTCTGCTTTCCCTACATGCACTTCTTGCCCAAGTCTTTCACAATCTCTGTCTGGCTTAGCTCTCTGCCACCCAGAAGAGGTGCCTCCTTATTGCGCAGCTCTGTAAAAAGCCATCACTCTCCTGAGGCACTACTGCCACATCTCTGGCTCCAGTGTGGCTGCTCTGGAGTTGTGTACAACTTATCTGGTGGGAGATGGGACCCAGGCTGTCTTTCCTCTCTCCATCCATTTCGTGTGAAGTGTTTTCCTGAGTCATCACCCTGCCTTATATTTGCCCAGTGTCAGTAGGGTTGCTAGTTTTTAAAAAACCTCCTCCTCTTCTTCTGCTCTGCCTCCTTAAAAATAGACCTTGAAATAGCCTGAAAACCTCCAGTGGTAGGTTAAGAATTTTCCACATGCAATAGTTCCAGGGGGGTGAGGATATGTTGCAGTGAGATCAGCTGGACCTGCTAGAAATCACTGTAGCCAGTCCATGTGGACAGGCAGCACCTTCACTCTAGGAGGAGGCAGGAAGGAAAACTTCTGCAGTTTCTCATCTGTGGTCCTGGTAAAGCTGAAACTTCAACAGTGCCTTGTGTTTGCAAGAAGAGAGGCCTGGGTGGGTTGGTTGATGTTACAGTCACAATCTCTGCTCCTTACTGGATCTTTTTATCCATTCATGGTTTTTTAAAGCATTTTTAAAGTGTTTTGGGTGCCATTTCAGATCTGTGCATCTGTTCTCTGCCATTTGCAGTTTGAGGCCAGAGACACAGGTAGTTGTTTTAAAGATATAGTCTGGCAGGTCTGAGAGCAGTGGAAGCTGATGGCTGTGCATGGCAGGAGTTTGTGTTGGCCCTCCCTGTGCAGGGCAGGAGCTGAGGAGAAACTTTCTGGGCACTCAGACCTGTCCCCTCATCTGTAGCAGGGCCTGTTCAGGTAGACAGGCACAAACCACATTGGCAGCAGAAGATCATGAGGGTGGCAGCATCCTTGCCAGATGACAGGGAGAGCAAGCTGCCTGTTTTTCTGGATGTCATCAGATCACATAGGTATTGGGGGAGATTTTGCAGGGCCCTCAGCTTTGAGGCTCAGTTAGTGTGATGGACAAGGTGAATTCAGTAGCTGAAATGGTGGTGTGAACAGAGGATGCCCGTGTCTGTTTGGGGATTATCCCTACAAATCCTTGTCAGTTCTACTCTGCCACAATTGCCTCTTGCTGCTCTTCCTCCTCTGGGTGTGGGTGCCCGCTGTTTTAAGATATCTCTGAAAGTCAAATTTCTGGAGGCTGAGAGAAGAGCCTGGACAAATATCTTAAAATATGCCCTGTTCTTCCCTAGGGCTGGGCTATTGGAGGCAAGAATTTGGACTTTAGTTTGTCACAGTTCTTCCTGTGGTTTTTGGAGCAGAGCCTATTGTGTGATGTGTTTGAGCTCCCACTCCTGCAGATTTGGGGTGCCATGCAGCCTTTTAAATAGAGCAAGCGTATACCTGGTTGGCAGTCAGAAATTTCTACACTATTAGTTTAGTGACACTAAATATATCACTGACTTTCTTTTTCACAGTGGGTTTCTTGTTCGGTGTTCGTGGCTTTTCATTAGCCTGCACTGGTTTCTGAAGTGTGAATTCAGCTGCACCTCCCAGGCTCCCACTTTTTTAGTTCTCTCTATCATGGATTGGTGCAGGGAGCTCTGGAGGCTTTTCTGCTCAGGCAGTGACACCCAGCTCTTAACCTCTCAACAGACAGATCTTTCTTCTCAGCATGCATGTAATTAATACAGTTTGCATGAAAATACCTATTCAGTTACATAGTCAGTGTGCACATCCTCTCATCTGTTAACCCTCTCCCTGTACTGGCTGTGAATTAAAGAAGGTTTTTTGGCAGGAAGAATTGCCACATAGAAAATTAACACCAGCTTCTGTAGACACTGCTTTGCTCTGATCAAGCTTCCCTAGGCAACCAATGCAGTGTAAAAAAGATTTTGTTCTTATCAAAGTCTTTTTTCCCCCATGCATTTAGTGCATAGGGAGCTATTGCACTCTCATTTGAATAGCTTTGGGTGGGGGGAAGAGAGCAAAGTATGAGCCAGAGATTGGGAAATGGACCAGTTTTGAAGGGATGGGACTGTTTGCTCTTTTCATTTATTCTTGCAGTGGCATGAAAGGAGTATTATGGGGGGGTGGGGGTGTGAAAGAAAGCTAATGTTTGTTTTGATGTCTTAATGGAATTTTCTTTCCTCTGTACAGCATCCTCTTTGTAGCAGAAGCTTCATGCATTTGGGAGAGGAGGACTTGACACATGAACTTTGCCCACAGTCATGTGTCCCATGAGGTGGGGCAATGCTGAGTCCATTGTTAGCTTGGAAAGGAATGCTACTGCAGCCTTTTAATTTTCCCAAATCCCTTGGAAGGGGGTCTTGCAGAGGAAGGAAAGTGGAAAACACTTCTGCAGAAATTTGGTTTTTGTCAGCTTGCTGAAGAAAGGTGAGGAAGGAGATGGCTGGGGCAAGGCAGCTGATAATAGAAGGATGTTCTGGGAAACAGTAGGACAATGAGAAGAGTAAAATGCCCAGAAACTATGATTTTGGCAAGTGCGGAAGTGATGCCAGTAGGAGAAAAGTCAGAAGTAATGGTGGAGGGAGCTGCATGGAGTGACCCACTGCTGCTGACGTAGTGAGTCAGATACTTTGTGTAAATGTGATACTGACCCTCTGATTCCTCTCTATTCCTGCTACTATATTTAGCCTAGGAAAAATGCTTATTTTTTATATTTTGTGGGTCTTTTTGCTTTTGCTGGAGCTGGTGGAAACTACTGTGGCATTCCCTGCCTATACCCTCCTTCCCTCTCCCTCTACTCCCTCCCTCCCCGTTTTTCATCTGCATATATGATGCATAGTTGTGAACATACAAGGTAGTGCCTTCATGGAGGTTTGGAAAGTTCTGCAAGGAACCTTTCTGGCTGATACAAATGGGCTCCCTGATGGACAGTGCTCATGTTGTCTGTAAAAACCTTTGATACTGCTGTGAGAGCTAATTCTGTCCTTCCCTTGTGTTACCTGAATGTCCCACAAGAAAGAGGCATACTGGGAAAGATTCCCTAGCCAAGCTGTTTATAAAAGCTGCTTGCATCAGGAAGGTGTTCTTAAAGGTTGTGAGGTGGCACCATAGACCTAGAAATAATACCTTTGAATATGTGTGCCATTGGCAACAGCCTCTGCAGGAACCAGCATGCAAACAAACAGGACACTTGATCTCAGCTGGCTGATATATGGTTTGTACAGCAGTAATCCATACAGCAACGAGTAATTTCTACAAATGTCTAGGAAATCAGAATATGCTTGTGGATTAAAGAGGTGCTGTGATCATCAGGCCCTCCCTGCAGCTGCAGAGTAGGTAGGGTTTGTGTTGAAACAAGAGTGCTAACAATGTTGATGTTCTCCAGAGCTGATGTGTGCCAGGCTCTGCAGGTCTCATGTGAGGTGTTTCTGGAGCTAGCCTTAGTTTGCATGTTGGTACTAGCATTCAAAAATACCTCTTCAGACAAAGGTGTCTTGAGAACTTGAATTTGTTTTGAAAGCTTCAGTTTGGGTCAGGGGTGGAGTGTGTGGAACAGGTGATGTGACCGTTGTGGAACTTCGGGTTCGAAGTACTTGCTTTTTCTACGTGCACGGTTGGAAGCTGTGAACAAAAAGATCAGTGCTCTCTTACCATGAGTCCTTTCCTATCCCTCTGGCTGTAAAATACTGAATGCAGCCTTACAAAGGAGCAGACAAAGGGGAGGATGGTTAGATGGGTGTATGCTCTTTGATGCAATTAATTTTCCATGGTAGTTATTTTTATTATTTTAACTACTCTAAGATTAAAGCAAGCATAAATGGAAAGGAGTAGATATTTTGACTCTCCTGAGGGCTTGATAGCCTTATTGGACTAGGAGGCAGTGTGGAGTAGGTGGGTCAGCAACCTGATCATCCAGTGTCTCCATTCCATTTATTTTGCTTATTTCCTTTTCCTAAAATGGAGCATGCCCAGAGTATTAATGGGCTTTGAACTACTTGTTTAGGAAGCTGCTGCAGGTTCTGCTGGACTGAGCTGAGCTGTGAGTGTCTGGGCAGGCAGTGGAGGCCACCCTGTGTCACTGAATTGCTTAGGCTGTAAAAGAACCTGAGATCATGGACCATTAACTTAACACTTCCAAGTCACCACTAAGCCATGCCTCTGTGTGGCACATCTGCATGTCTTTTAAATACCTCTGGAGATGGCAATTCAACTGCTGGTCCTTGGGCAGCCTGTTCCAGTGCTTTTTTCTCTGAAAAAGTATTTCCTAATATCTAATCTAAACCTTCCTGATGCAACCTGAGAACACTCTGAAGAGATTAAAGAACTAGAAATAGTTTCTGCCTGTTGTGGAAGGGGGGTCTCTAGGATGGAATGGACTAGAAACCCTCCCAAGCATTTTGAGAGGGAGCCGGTTTTCAAACTTGGATGCTCCTGACTCCCAGAACAGTATCTGTGCCCCATGTATGGTTGATGGTTTGTGGTTTGCCATCTTGCTGAATAGG
>VYZQ01015796.1:0-16972 GCA_013400655.1 Mystacornis crossleyi | reverse complement strand
ATTACACTAATCAGGTGGTGTTATTCTGCCCAGAGAAAGCCTTATATATATTATTTCTTGGCCATAGTGCTGGGGCAAGATAAATGCAAAATTGCTTTTCGTGAAACGTTTTTTTTCCATCTTCTAAGAGAGACTTCTCCGCAAACACTTCTGACACTCGCGTCCAAGCAAATCCCTGCTTTCCCAGCTCCTCCTGCTAATCTCCTTGGTGGCAGCAGAGGGCTCCCTTTGGCAGCTGAGGCAGCGCCACGCTCTGGAAAGCCACACAGGAGATCGGGTTTGCAGCCGCAAACCCTCTTTCGTAAGGCAGTGAGAAAAACTGCCTTGTACCTCTCTGCCTTCTCTCGTTCTCAGATGCAGTGCTTTCCAGAAGAACTCGGTGATTTTGTCAGCCACCAACTCACTGCTGCCGAATTCTTACTGGGATGCTGAAAGTCATCATCTTTTCAGGAAGGAAGGTTGATGCAAATAAGGAATAAATTACTGACCGGAGACAAATTTGCAAGTTACTTTATAATACAGAAAGAAAGCAAACAAAATACTTATCAGCTTCGGACTAATGGTGTGCCATTCAACTATCCATATTTTTTAAATACTTAAAACTTGGGTATCCTACTTTTGGGAATGAATCCTATGACAAAAATTCAAAAGCCTTTACCTTTAAAATACATCAATTAAAACTAAATCAGAGGGCAACGTAGATGAATTCACTGATGCAGTGAATAGCAAACTGGAAAAAGTGAAAACAACAATTTGTATCTCCTGTAAGATGCAAACAAATGGAGTGAAGTTATTTTTTTTTCCTGCAGCACTACAGTTGAAAAAGTAACAAAACTGTGTACTATAATGAAAGTATTTNCGTAAAGTTAAGGAATGTACATATTGGTGCAGGCTGGGTTAATTTGATCATATCTGACTTCTAAAAAAAAAACCAAACCAAAAAAACAAACCTGTTTCAAGCAGAAAGTTTGAGGCTAAGAGTAGGAGCTCCAAAAGATGTAATTTCTATCAGAATAAAGCTCATTCTAGAAATTACTCACAGATTCCTCTAAAATAGTGAGTGGAAAATGAATTTAAGCCTTTTTTACAAGCAATTTTTAAATCTAGATATTTAAACCAGCCTTTCAAAAACCCTTTTGTTTTGAAGGCTATGTGATGTAGAACTGTACAGGATGATTGCAAGTTTCCTCTACAGTGCTAGGACCAGGCAAACACTCTTGAACACACCCTGAGGTATGAGAGATACAGTCTGAAACTCATGGAGACTGCCAAAAAATATATATAGGTACTATGTATTTGAACATGCAAAAAGAAGAATGTCTACCCCGTCAAGATCAGATATCTTAAAAGAAAGCTATTAAAAAACCCTAAAAAGGCAGAAACTGAACACTCATAAATAAATGTGTGCCAGCTTAGAAATGGCATTAATATCAACAATCATAATTATGTATGTTATCAATCACAATGGACAAAACAGAAAATATGGAACCAGCTATTCAGCCTCAAGATTTAAATAAATTTATAACTATCAAAACTCATGTTAAGTTCTATGGGTTATGCAGCTAATAGCTAATGCAACATAATGGCAGGTACGGTGTTACTTAGTCCAAGGTTGGACTGGATGAACTTGAAGGTCTTTTCCAACCTGAATGATTCTGTGTTTCTATGATTCTACCTCTCCTGTTTGTTCCCCCACTGCTTTTGATGTTGGCCTCTGGCACAATGAGATATGGGACTACAGGGACCTCACCCTGATCAGATACATCAATTTCTACAGCTTACTATGGTCAACTGTACTTATTACTAATTCATTAACTGTTATTAATAATTTAAATTTATTTGGTTTGTTTTTATTTATTGTAGATAACGCAGTTCAGTTCTCCTGTTTTTGCAAAGATCTTGCCATCCTAAGGATGGAAGAATGTATTACTTAAAAGGCATCCAAGACACAAGCTATCTTGGCATCTAATGGAGATAAGCTTCCAGCTGCCAGAGCTCTAAGTGCTTTATCTCACATTCTGTTTTCACTCAAAATTTACATTTTTATTAACTGGGTATTGACCTTTTGAAGGCTCAGTACTTTGTGTAGGAACAAACAGACTTTGATACTGAATACCATCAGTCATACATTTACTTTTCCTAAACACAAAGAATGGTTCCTAAATATGCATCACTAACTAGATTATTCTGTACTCTAGTACAGAATAGTACTATAACTAATCTAGTACTCTAGATTAGTCCTGTACTCTAACTCTTGATAGGATCCAGCTACTCAAATCCTAAATAATTAATTTCAAATTCTAAGTGAAGTTGTTTGCCTTTAAAGCATTTTATACAGTTGTTCCTCTTGCAAGGTTTTCATTTTTTTAAAAGTATAATTTCCATTAACTCCTGCTTTTAGTCAGGCTATAAATACCAGAAGAACAGTCTCCCTCCTGGTATTTTGGCACTTCTGTACATTTTCAAAGCCAGAAAAAGTAAGTGGAGAGACATGAAACTGAAAAATAATGAAAATAACAAAGAAAATATGAAGAAAAATCTAAATAACGCACCCTATGAATGCTCAACAAAAAACACGCGACTTTGGATTAAAATACTGTCCCATGTAGTATTTTATTTGATTACAAACATGTTTATTCTAAAGCAGCACTGCATGTGGTACTAAAACTTGTCTAAAGCTGGTCTCCATGCCTGGTCCTTTGGCAGAGCTCTTTCCCACATTTTAGCACCTGATGACAGCAGGCTGATTCCTATTTCACTTCTACAGTATGAAATACCTGACCTAGGATGTTCTGTAGTTAAATTTAATCCACCAGCCCTAAGTTTATTTGTCTCGGATTGAGGTAAACTTGACTCAATTCCTACCTCCACCTACACGGGTGGTGCCTCAGACCCATTTCTGCATCATGATTGTAAGAATTTTTTACTCCCTGCAAGCCACTATACAAATAAATCAATAAATCCTTATGAGATGTTTCCATACCTCAAGGGTCTGTCACAGGGTATATTATTAGGCTAGCACATGATTTCAAGCTTGATAAAAGAACAAGGCATTATCATCTCTCATTTTAAACATCACAAATCAGTTTGATCAAGTTATCTCACTCAAATATTAGATTAAATTGTGATTCAATTATTATGTATTCCAAACCCTCTTCTCAAATCTAAAGCAGATTTTCAATTTTAATAAAATCTAAGAGTAATAGGAGTGTGCACACACAGAGAGACACTCGGAGATAAAACACTGTGTGGGAAAACAAGCCTCTCACACTGTGCCATCCCTATGCAGTGTCTCCAGCAGCATCTGATAAAACCATCACTGTGCTACTCATCATCAAACACCAGTCACACCCAGGCCCTACGTAACAGTTCATCATCCAGGATCGGACGAAGATCTAGATGCAAAACCTGCTGAGTAGTCAAGCAATCTTTAAAGAGCTATTTCCATAGAAATATATAACCCTATTTAGCTCAGAATTCGCAAGTGTTACCCTGCGCATATGCGAGAATTAATGCAAATATCTTCCATATGCTTATTCATGTTTAATAATACTGGAGTATGATTTCTCCTCATGCTGACTCATAGGAATTCTATCATTCTCTGGAGACAGATCCATCCAGTTAATGACACCAACACAGAGATGGCACCTCTGCAAGAGTCTAATCCTGAGAAGACTGATTTTCTGTTAAGGGATCTATATTTAAATAGACAGCCAGGACAAGAAAGAAAACAGTAGTATCTTCCTATTTGCTATTATAGAGTTGGGGGAGTGGTTCTCTAAATACACTTAAGTAAAAATTGAATCTTAGGGATAGTACTGGTAGTCTTCATGAAATTTGGAATATGAAGTAGAGTGATCCTTGAAACCTCCTTACCCAACTTTCCCTTGCACTCATTGTTTATTATTGCACCATTTGTGAAGGCTTTCCTAAACTTATAGGAGTACCAGACAATCCTAATTATATTATCTTTTATTTCATTGCTAAGTTGAACAGCTCGCTATAATATTATAGAAAACCTTCTCACAGAAAGTTGCCCTCAGACTTCAAGAGCAGAAACAGCATATTTTCAATTTAATTTAATGCTTAATTTTTATGCTTTAAAAACACGCTGAACTGACATGCCATCTCTAGTGGCCGGGGTCTGTTTTTTACACACAGAATACAAACATAAAAGAAAAAAAAATCCCAGCAAAATCTTCCCATGGGAATTTGCTTTGAAACTGTCCCTGAATGATTACCTTGAGGGGGTGACAGAGGATTTCAGTTTCTGTAGCTCATTCAATCCTGTGGCTTTCTGATGAACAAATACAACTGCAATGTTATTTTCTCAGATATAATGCCACTCTAGGATACCTGGTAGGCCGGTCACTAAACACCTGTCGTAAGGCAGTGACTTCCAGTTGATTACTGTACTTCTAAATGACAAATTTTATCCTGAAAAATCTTCCACTGTGAAAAGGTCTAGCACAGAATCTCTCTCTTCAGATAACCACAGGAACTCAGTTGTAATGCACTTACCATGTACCTTAGATTTGTGTAATTTACTTCGGCTCCCACTGAACAAATTCCTACTAGTCATACCTTGATTTATCAGCGACCCTTCCTGTCTTCAACCAGCACACACAGACATTTCCATCTGTCTTTTGTTGGATGACTACCTGCCTTATTCCTCCTCCCATTTTTTAGTTCTGACAATTATGCTGAGCTTTCAAACTCTTCTACATCATTATGCCCTAACCAAGCTCTCTGCATGCCAGGTACGGTTATGCTGCTCAACAGTCACAAAAGGTAAACTGATTCAAATGAACATGTCAAGATGTCTCATTTTCCTGTTGCAACTACTTTCTGAATTTAATATAACATTTTCCATAAACTTATTTCTGCTTTCCCCTAGCTATAAATTACTTGAGTGATTAGTTTTTGGTGGGTTTTTATTGTCCTTTTTTGTTTGTTTGTTTGTTTTTTTGTTGTTGTGGTTTTTTTTTTTTTTTTTTTTTTTTTTTTTTTTTTTTTTTTTTTTTTATATTTTCNACATTTCACTGTCTTTTTTGTGGGAAAAAATCTCTTGCCCATGAGAACCTTCTGCCGGAACCACAGCAAATGCTTATAGTGCAACTGCATATAAATCTTTTGGGTTTCTGATTTTGCAAAAAACATTTATCTCAGTTCATGCTCACTAAAATCTTAGCTGAATGCTAAGTGAGCCTGACAAGACTTCCAGTTGTGCACTGAAAGCAACGAGACGTATGCAATGTGATGCACAGGAAAAAAAAATCATTCCTTTCAAGTGAATTTCTCTTTGATGTCCACAAATAGATTGAATATCAAGCTCATGGCAAAAGCCAAAAGATGTGTAAGGGAATCTGAGATTGAAGGTGGTGAATCCAACCTATCAGGTAATAGGGTCTCTTTGCTCTACAGGCAATAAATATCATAGTGTCTGCTAATCTAAATCATTGAGATATGCCTAAAAAATCTACTTCTATGTTTATGTTTATGTGTTTCTAACTGGAATATCTTCTGCTCATTTAACTCACATCATGCATTAGCAAGGGCTGATCTCTCTTCATTTCCTGAAGATGTCATATTATCAGTCCAGCTGAGTGTATTTTAAAGATAAATTACTCATTAATTCATCATCCAGGCATATTGACTATCTATCAGAGTGAAACACTTCAGTTAGGATATTCTCCTTCCATGCTTCTGCACATGTCAGCTAAAAGGGACATTAAACTACTGAACTTCATGTTTGTTTTGAAACTGTCGTTTAACCCACTTAAGAGTCTCATACAGATCTTGAAGAAAAAACAAGCACAAGAGAGCTGGATTCTATCATGATTAATTACAATGGAAATTAGTCCCAGCCTAAACATTTACTGAATGTTTAATCCCTGTTAATGTCTTTACTGACTACAAAAGAGAGTTCCATTGAAAAATATATAGTATTTTTATTATCATTATCCTGTTTTGTTGTTTCTGCAGCAAGTGGGGGAAAAAAGTATCTGGCAAAAATTGGGAGTAAGAGGTTTCGTATATCTGTGTAAGAAGACAGTGTTGCTAACACAGGAAATATTTTAGCATGGGATAAACCATGGAAATAGGGATAAACCACGGAAATAGGCAAACACACAGGAGATTTATTTGATATGCACAAGCCAACTGCAGCAGTCAGCATGTGCAGAACACCAGAACTGTGTGGGGAAGTGGGTAGCAGCAGGTGATGCCACAAAGAGGTAAGGCATAGAATATGACAGAAAGTAAGACAGACAATCCAGTGTCAGCTCATTTTCTTTGTTTAGAGACTGGCTCATCTAACCAGAGTGTCCACTTTGCCTCTGCTCTTGCCACATGCAGAAGTTCATTTCTTAGCATGTTGGGGAAAGTGAATATGCTTTCAGCACATGCTAATTTATAGCAAATACCAAATGTTTTTGATCACCCATTATGTTAGAACAACTCCACCAAAAAAAAAAAAAAAAATCTGTGTCATTTTTCACTCACTGTTGTTGTCTCCTCTTTGTCCTAACTTCCCAGAAATGCTAAAAAAATGGATGGAAAGGTAGTCAAAAAGCCACATATGGTTAATGATGTTAAACACTAAAATCTTACGTTCTTTGGGTAGTTATCCTTCTCAGAGTATTTGCACAAGTTTCTGCACATGAGGAAAAAAATAGCAAACCCAAGAAGTTCATCACCTCTTAAACACTGGATTTACTAAAGCATGAAAACAAACTCCTCAAACTTGGGTGCCGCAGCTCAGCCCCAAAGCCACACTACACCCTTGAAAGACCACCTTATAAATGTGCTACCTTTTCTTCCCAGTGGAAGTTAAACTCCTCTATAACCACTTTGCAGCCAAGCAGCAGTAGACATTTTGTTTTCAGGGCTGCGGAAAGATAGCACACAGCACGAGAGAGAAAGATTTTAAAAGGCGAAATATCTCAAACTACTTTTTGCTTTATGAATAAATTCAGCTACAGACACAACTATTAATCTTTATGCCAGTTCACAGCAGGTTACAGCATTTTAAGCAGTCTCCATCTGAGGCCCTTATCTGACTTTTCTAGTTATGCATAAGTACTGTCATAAAGCATCATAAACCATTCTTCTCTTTCTGCTAAGGACATTTCAAGTTCTGTACAAGACAGAGTCGCCCACTGCATACAACACTGTTGAAACAATAGCAAGAGGAACATAAGCCAATCACCATCACACACTCAAGCCACTCCCAATGCGTGTCTGCCTACCAAAGGCCTGGATCCTACCCTGAGACACATAAATATTTGCATGTTTTCTTATTTTGAGTAATTTAATAGCCTTATACTCACATGACTTCCTATTTGCTCGTGACCGCTTCCTCTCTCTAGGCACCGCTCGCTGGCTTGGCACTTGGGTGGCAGACTTGACAATGCGATCCATGATCTCATCTGCGGCGTCATCTGTTGCGTTTGGTGAATCGTCGTTGCCAGCGTTCCATGAACCAATACGGCCTGGAAAAGTCCAGCAAGTGAATTCGGGGAAAAGAAGACAGGAAGCCTCTTGCGTCACTTTGGTTTTGCAATTGAGTTTTTTGGGAAATTACAGCAGGCAGCTCAGTCATCCTGACTCAATTCAACCAAAGGAGAAGACTGCCTAATGGAGAATATTTAGAAATAATACCCTAGGCTCTTTGCTGCACCAGCAGAGAGCCAAGAGCTCAAAAGCAATTATTATATATATATATACACACACACTTTCTATTCCTTTCAGCCTCGGTGTTTTGCTCTTGACCACACAACTGGCAAATGCCTGCCAGAGGCTACCTATAAGCCAAGGATGGAGAGTATTGTGTGACCATGTTTCTCTCTGCTCCTACTACGAAGACACTAGAAGACATGGCACATCTCAGAGACTGATGGAAATCAGAAACATAGGTCCTTTGTACAGAAAGAAAGAAAGAAAGGAAGAAAAAGAAAGAAAGCAAGCAAGCAATTTCTGAGCATCTGTATCATAACCTAGTGCAAAGGAGACAAGAAAAGGGCATAAGGTCCCACTTGACGTGTCTCGTCCCCTTGACAATGAAGAATTCACCTTCTTATTATAGAGCTGTATGTGTCCTGGCATGACTGTGCTCTGTTACGTGTGGAAGAGTTGTTGGCAAGCTGAAAAGCTGAAAGCAATTTTGCTTAAAACCACAAACAAACAAGTGAACCATGTTTCCAAATTCAAGGACCTGGCACTCCTTACTCCACAGAGCATTGTGTAACACATCTTTGGGTTCCTCCACTACTCACTACTGTTCTCTGTGTGTTTTGTTTTTAAGTAATTTGAAGGCTAGTGTGCAGTGTGAACACCGACAGCGAGCTTTGCAAAAGAGTGGGTGTGGTACAACTGCAAGCAGCTATGAAATCACCAACAAGGCCTCTCTATATGATGTGCCCGAAGTCCATAAGCAACAGCTTTGATTAGGCCTTTACTCTGCTGCCTTGTCTCCTGGCTCTTGTCAGGAGCAGTTGTATTACAACAGTGCTCCTGACAAGCTCGTCTGGCTCACCTATCTTCTGCCTCTGCACTTCTGGGGAACACAAACTTCACAATCAGGACACTCTCCTCGCTAGCATTCAGTGGATTACTTCAGCTGTTCAGCTTGTTGCAGTGCAACTTGAGTTACTTGATCTTCGTACTTCAGTTAGCTGACTGGTTTCTTATACTGGGGCTGTGAACCTCTGAATTAGATACAGGATCACGGTTTCAAGCCTTAATAAACTACACACACACACAGAGGTGGATGCTGTGGATGCGCTCTCAGTAATATCGAAAAGTATGAAGGAAGTGTAAGATACCCAGATATGAAGGAGATAAAGATCCCAGAGTAGGAAAATGAAGACTTGAATTTTGGTGCATCACCTTTACTCCAAAACCATCTTCCAGGTATTGCATGTATGGGAGTGGTGAGGGGAAGACTAAAGCAAGTATCCATTACCTCTGCGGTTTAGCAAGGAGGTGGTTAGAAGACACATCATCTTTTTCCTTCCCATTTTCCTCTCCCCAGTCATTCATAAAATGTTGCAAGGTCTTTTCACTTGAATTTGAATTGCTACTTTCTACTCCATTTTATTGAAAATAAAGAGAAAACCACATCCTGAATTCTTCAGATGGCCCATTTTGCTTTCATGATGAGACCAAGAATCAGGGTGTTAGTGGACAGTCATCATCATCATGCAGGGAGAATTGAGAATTTCTGCAGGCTTGGACTCCTGACACCCCTATTCTGGCTGTGATCTATGTGTTCAAACTTCAGGTAAATTCTTCTTCATCCCCATGCCCCAAATCATTTCTACCATGAAAACACCACTGGGATGTTCTCCTTTCCCTTCCACCTTTTCGGCTGTGAGTGCTACCCAAGGGACACATGACCCACATTTGGGCCTCTGCATGGCTACCCCTGCACAAGAAATGTGGCCAAGAGGGAACCTCGGCGCTTACCTCGGCTGGCCCGGCTCCGAGTGCGCACGCCGAGCGCCATGGTGCTTTCCCCGGCCACAGAGGAGC
Organism: Mystacornis crossleyi; assembly: GCA_013400655.1. Taxonomy (NCBI): domain Eukaryota; kingdom Metazoa; phylum Chordata; class Aves; order Passeriformes; family Timaliidae; genus Mystacornis; species Mystacornis crossleyi. Next base: position 7,438 of record VYZQ01015796.1, on the reverse strand, counting down.
TCTTCAGCACAGCCTTCATGTTCTCGTGCTCGGCAGCATCCTCGGCGTACTGCAGGCCCTGGGGCTGGCTCTGGCAAGGCGGGGAGCTGCTGGAGAACTTGCCGGACTGCGGGAGGAAAAGGATTTGTTGTTCCAACTGAGAACAGCACGGACAATAGGCCAGAGTCTCGACTGCGAATTGCAAGGAAAAAAGTGTCCTCCCGGGCTTGGTTGGAGTGCAGCTATTCCCAAAAGAGCCCAGCAGCAGCTGCTCCTCTCCCAGAGCATTCACCCTGACCAGAAATAAACCTGAAACAGGGTGACAGCAGGGAGCAGACAGAGTCAGAGGACAAACAGATGCATTAGCTCGAGCTTTGTAGTTTTGACCTTACGTCTGAGAGTAAAAGGTACAAAGCAAGGACTTGCTTTGAAACCTTCGATCCAGACTGGGCCTGATCTGGGGTCAGGTATAATGCTGAGAGGAACAGCATGAGACCCACCAGATAAAAGAAATTGCTTTTTTTTCTGTACAATCAACTTTCAGTAGCAAGGCAAAATGGGGACAGCGGTCTACGAAGAGACACCTTTCGCTCTTGCCTCTCTGCCTTGCTGCACAGAAAACTCTCAAACTACTCTAAAACACAATTATCTACAAGTAACAACACATTACCACTAACACTTAAAAAATCCCTGGTCCCAAAACACCCAGCCAAATTACTTCATGGCCAAAACACAAAAATTGCAGTCAGAAGTTAGAAGAACAAACAAAACCTTTCAAGAGATTGAGGAATCTGCCCTCTGCTTCCCTGTCACCACGATTACATGACCAACAGCAGCTACACTAGCTGGGCACGCACAGTGTGGTGATGCAGCAGCCCCACCAGTTACCAAAACAACCACCTAGGAATGGGTGGGAGCAGCAGAAATAGGTACTTTCTAAGGAGAAGGGCTTGCATTGCTGGGCTGCCCTGCCTTCCCAGACTCCGCCTGCAAAGGGCTTGGATGCTGGTATTTGCCACTATGCTCTTATCTACAGAAAGGTCAAAGCACATTGAAAATACAGCCCTGGCTGCAGGAAGTACCGACCCTGTTGACGACAAACAGGCATCAACAGATAATAATAAACCTCGGTACTCTCAGTCATATCAGCCCAGCATCAGACACCAAAATATGTTTTGTTTTTCCTTTTAATCTTTCTTACTCTGACTAATTCAGCACAGATGAAAGGACAAGTGCTGCATTCTCTTCTTCCTTTGCATAATAAACAACATTAATTATTCACTTGGTGATATCAAGCCAGTCAGTTAAAGGAATGCAAACCTGCAAAGCCCTTCTGTCAGAGAATGGTAAATTGAAAGAAAAGACTGGGCCCTACTTTCAGAGCTTTGATCAAGTCCCCATGTCAAGACTGCAAATGGAAAATGTTAAATCTGGAAACCAATGATAAGATGATTCTATTTTAACATAGTGACTTTTTGGGGTAAGATAGCAACTGAGTAGCAAAACAATGATCCCTACAAGGCACTGAGCTAAATATACCAGTATGAGACCTGGTTTTGACAGCGAAAAGTTTGTTTTCTTGTTAAAATATTAGCTTGCAACATTTTGATGTGAAAAGTATGCAAGTGCTAGAGTTTCACATGTGAAATTAAGAGACAGAAAAATATTAGAGAAAAACTCCTATGAAAATGCATGCCATTTTTGCATTAAGACTGCTCTCTTATACAAAGTGGGTTGTTCAGCTAATCAATACAATCTCAAAAAAATCCCAAAGGATAAAGCCTTCACATAACTGTTAGTTCCTATTCACACAGGTTAGTTACATTTTGGCTTAAACAGGCAAATTCATGTAATTTTCTTCTGTGCCCCAAGCTATACAGCACAAACCATCACTGGGAGTGAAGCTCTAGAGCCAAAAGTTTCATTTCATTTCCTTACTATTCAGATGTTGCCATAAACTCCTGCCCAAACCCCAGCCTGCTCAGCAAATGACCACCACTATGAAACAGTGAGCATTAAGCCACACTGTTTATGTTCAGCAAACTGAAGAAAGCTCTAATGTTGAACAAAAAATGCATGGCAAAAAAGATGCTCCTCAAGTCAATAAACAATTTTATTATGAATATAGCTAGAACATCACCTTCAGGAGCACTTTATGATAGATACATGAACTACTCCTTGGCTCACCTCTGCGACGACTGAAGTGTCTCATTCTCAATTTACACAGCAAGGCAAACAACTATGATTTGCCTAACATCTCTATATCCTGATGCTTTTGAACACTTCATAAAATAATACCATGTGGGGTTACACAGCTTAATAAGTATGAAATCATCCTGGTAGTCCGTAGCCCAAGGTAACGTATGATCCCCATAACATTTCGATCACTGATGTTTTGGGTAATGGGGATACTGTGCACTACATTACAGACAGAAAGGAAAAGAAATGAGGAAACTTAAAATTATTAAGGCCTCAGATAAGGATATCCTTATTCAAGAGGACAGGTATGCATACGGTTAAAGCTGACTGTAAAAATGCATTCTTATGATTGAGACAAAAAGGTATGAGAAAAATGTCATGGTTCATAGTTCTAGTTGAGCAGATGGAGTTGAACAGTCCGTACTATCTGAGTTAGAAATTAGATGTCACAGCACACAGGATACATGGGATGACATGCTTGTTCAGAGAACCATACCTCAACATCCTCTTCTTCATCCGTCTGCCACTGGAAACAAAGGACAAGGTGGAAAAGGACAAACAGCAAGACTTAGGAAAGACAGCACCATCAAACCATGACAGAGTAAGAGGTAACCATGGTACTGTTTATGCAATAGGAGGACATAAAAATAGAAGACATATAAGGAATTCATTCCTTAGACAATCAGCTTGCTCTTTTTTTTTTTTTTTTAGCTGATTGTATGTACAGCAGACTGTCACTGTCAGTAGGGTGTGTGGAAATTTCCTGATTTTTCTTACAGAAATGATGAACTGAAACTACCTCTAACCCATCCTATTTCTCTCCCTTGAGTCATGCAGTTGTTTGCCCACTTTTTACCCCATGGAAACTGACAACACTAGGAAGGACTCCCTCTCCTTTTCCCAGCTCTGTGCAGCATAGGGAGGTCCTGGCTGTTGTTTCTCTCTGTGCAGAGGTCAACTTCTTGGCAATTCTTTTTCTCTACACTTAAGTGTTTGTTTTAATTCCTTTTTTAAGCTGGGGCTTTTCAACTTCCAATTCAGCAGAGCACTCAGATAAAATGCTGGGTAGTCTTTCAAGAAATGCTTAAAGTTCTTCAGTAGCTGCCTGATACCTGATCCTGGAAATAAGAGAGATGAAATTATCCATTGTCATTCAGAGCTTTCACCCTCTGTGACAGCAGGCATGTAAAACTATCTTGACAGTTGCACTACATTAAATGCACAGACATACAAAAATATTGTGGGATGTGGAATATTCCTCAATTTGGGGATTTACAGGGAATTAGCAAACTACTTAGATCTGTGTTCTCAAATGCCTGGGGAATTCTTCACTGAGTTAGAAGATACCCCACATGGAAGTTACCCAAAGTAAAACATGGCTTCTCAAGTATCTGGGCTCTTTGTTTCCATAATTTTCAATTTGATTGTTTATAAAGTGCAAACATAGTCCAGAAATTTTATGCCTTTTTTTTTATTTGTGGGTTTTGTTTTGTTTTTCTAGAAGAAGCATTCCACCAATAGTATTCCACTCCCTAGTGTTACTAATACATATTTTTGACCTTATCTCCATCTCAGCTCTGATTTCTGTCTGGGATTGATACATTCTGTTCCAGAAACATTCATCATTAAAAATGAAAGCCTGATTTACTTTGGCCCTCAGTTTAGTTTCAGCACAATCTCCATAAGAAGATTAGCTATGACTGCTGAGCAGCACATTAACATTACTTTTTAAGGGTATGTTTTATTCAAAGAGTGAGATGCTTATTTTAATTTGGACACAGTGGTACAGACAGAAACACAGGCAGGGTGCTTTGCAGAGGGACTGTGGAAGGTATGTTCCCTTTGCATTAATATTATCTGTCTTTTTATCATCCCCTGGGGGGCAGGGAGTCACTTTATAAAGCAATTTTTCTGAAGAGGACCACAGTTCACTTTTTGTCATGAGTAAGAAAAAGAAAGAAGAAAAGGAAGTATGAACATTCTTGTATTCTAATTCCATCTATCTACCTATCTGTCTATCTAATCTAATACATCATTCTGAACATCCAACTAATAAGTAAAGGGAAGCAGGAGAGCAAATTAAGCTAAACAATATGAAAAGGCAGTCGGGGCAAGGTAGAATATCAGAGAACACACATTACAAAGACTGTGCTCCAAACAAAAGAGTATTATATAATTACTTTATATCAAGCTAGATTTTTACAGGGTAAAGTCCCAGCTGCTGGCCTTCCTGCCCATTTAATCTAGCCAGAAGTGATTTGCTGTGGGCTCATTTTAAGGGCAACGTACACTTCTCTTGACTTTGCGCATCTCCAGTACCTGGGCATTACCATTTCTCTCCCTCCTGCTCCACAGGGAGAGCACTCATTCCTAGAACCACTGTCCTACACCCAAAGCTACTCCAGTGCACAGGAGGAATAGTTCACCACCCCCTTCATGTTCCCATGTCTGAAGAGCCATTTGCCTCCAGAAAATACTAACAGGAGTAAAAGAAGCAAAATAAATATTATCAACCTCCTGTTTCACAAGGGAATCTGCTCTCACCCCGGTGTGTACATTCTGCCTTGTATTTCCTTCTTTATTTCATCATTATAAAAACACTAAGAAATAGCAATAAATGAGGAGTTTTTTTAACATGTAATATTACCGAAAAGCAGTGAAAAAATTTTGCTATATCGAATACCACTTTCAGACACAAGATGTTAATTTTAAGGAAAAAAGGCCACTTGATTCTTTTGTCATTCAATATTGGATAGTGCAGGACAGTTTTAGATCTCCCTCCTTCCCTTGCTTCTGCCCTCACATCTTTCCTTTAGGCTAGCATTTCTGTGCAGTGGATTTGCTGTTTCAAATATTATGTCTATTACATAGCAATTTTGGAATTGAAACTCTTAAGTATCATGAAAAGTAGAGTTTCATAAATCTGGGAGACAGATGCTTATATTACCTACTATTATTAAAAATCATTTAAAAAGCTCAGACTTGTATCTATAATTGCATTTCTTTTCTATTTTGCTTGGTTGTTATTTTTAGAGTGCCTGAAATGAGTGCTATCATTGGCTAAAGCCAGATAGAAGGTCACAGAGACTAGGCAATTTTCCCTGTGAAACTGCGGCAACGCACTCATCTCTTTTTTTCCCTTACCCCTCTCCTTCAGAAAACATTCACCAAGATTTAAACTGACAGTGCCCAGTCCACTTCAGCTATTAAAGAACATATAAACACAAAGATATCTGCAGTAAAAGGCTGAAAGAAAGACTGGAAATATTCCCCATTGTGCTCCTCAGCCCTACTCCATGTGAGTAGCTGTTGAAGCTGATGCAAGTTCTCCATGCAAAGAGCCAGCAGACTCTCCACGCAACCAGCCAGCACCTCTCTGCCTTCCAAGACTGCAGGGGGGCACAAGGTTTCAGAGATACAGGCCTTCTCCTTAAGAACTGGGTTGATTCTGGCTTATTACTTTCCCACTTTTGCTAAAATCCCTCTTCATCTGCCTAAAAGCAGTACACTGTGAGGAGATAAAAATGAGACCTGGAGGAAACTTTCAAAAAGACAGGGAGGTAAATTTCAAATAACTGCACAATACTTCTAGGTCACCAAAAGCAGAAAGTAAAATTCCATATGACTACTGCATATTATAATCACTTTCCACAAAGAATTTCTTTCGAATGTCAGGATCCCAACTTTCTTCTATCAGTATTTTGTAACTAGTGAATCACAGTCAATGCATTACCGATTTATCTCCCCTTTCCAAGCCTTCAAATATAAAACACTAAGAAAATCAAGACCAGATACTAACCACAGCCAAAACAAAACTACAATAAAATTCCACGTTTTCATCATTCTTCACACATAAATATCTTCCATCCTGCTGACTTGGAAACTTATTTTGAGGTAGATATAACTTTGAAGTTGTCAGAGGAAGCCGTGACAAATAGACTGATGCAACTTCATTTCTGTTTTACCATATACTGCAGTTCAAATAAAGGTAAATGAGGCCATATTACTGGGCTATGGTTGAAGAGATTTAGCAAGTTCTGAAATAACTATGTGGCCACATTAATAACTCCCTTAAAAAACATTCCTGTAAGGGCAATTTTAAAGACTGTTGGTTTTCACTCCTGCAGGCTTTTTGGTTTCAAGCTAATAGAACTGTTCTATAATTATAAATCAGTGGCAGGCAAAATATACTCCCTTTCTTAAGACCTGCAAGATATTTTTTGGAGTAACACTAGCTGTTAGATGGCATTTAATTCTTGCCAAATCTCAACATCATTTTGGGCTTAACAAGAGATCTTCCAATAATACTTTTGTTCTGGGAAAGGCCACGATGCCTCCTTTCCTCCATTTTCAGGAAACAGCCATTGTCCCTGGTTCTGCCCCTTGCTGACTCACTGTCAAGCCTAAGCCTTTTTCTGGTTTGATAAGGTCCCATTTCTCTGCTTCCTGAACCCAGCTGCCAGTGACCAGAACTCCTTTCCCTCTTGTATTTTCTGCAGGAACAGGATATCAAGAAGCTTTCTGTCCTGCCACCAGCAGTTATTCTGGACAGATAATACAGAAACACTACATTATATGGTAGGAATACAGTAGGAAAATAGTAACTCCTTTACATCTCAGTCTTGCTTAAACTAGTATAAAGTGTCGAAGCTATGTGAGGGAATGAAAATTTTAATTTATGAAACTCTTCGGTTAATGCTGTCTTTTGGCTCCTTTAGAATACATCAGGAAAACCAGGAAGCAATTGCAGAAAGTGATCTCACTTCTCTGATGGTAGTTTTGAAAATCTGTATGACTGTATTATACCCTTTGTATAAAATCAGAGTCTCTTCCTTAACCTGAGACTAGACCAAAAGAAAAAATCCTTTGATAATAACACAGGTTTAACATTTTCTCTAGATGGGGCAGGTTTCCAAATGTAAAGAGGATATTGCCAGGAAAGATCTACAAATGATCGTGAGTCAGTGACTTAAGTACAATCTCAATTCATGTCAGTCTCAATACATACATACATATATACATATATTTATACTGATCCATGTTGCCTGAGCCATAAAACCGTAATCAGCTTAGGGCTTTTCATGCCAAAGGCAGGGGTAGCTTCATATGCAATGAAACACTTGCATCTAATCGAGACTCCAGATCTGGATTTTGAGACAGCTGGAAACTTTTATTAAGTGCTGGCACTTCTTAAAACTTTATTTGGATTGAGTCAAACTACATCAACTTTAAAAAAGAAAAAAAAAGATTGAAAAAAAAT
>VYZQ01015789.1:7352-19734 GCA_013400655.1 Mystacornis crossleyi | reverse complement strand
TTGCAGGAACCCCACTGCAACATGTGATTTCTGGGAATACATTCTCATTTGCAAGGGTTGATCCAAACCTGTTCAAGCTATCAAGAAGAGCAGCTCAAGTTCAGAGGACAGGCCCAGACAGGATGTGGAAGAGTTTTTACTTGTTCTTCTGAGCACACATATTCCTCCAGGGAGGCCCAGTGAGGTTTCCATCTCATCAGCCCTCCATCATGGGCTACTCCTTCCAGTGGAATATCAAAGAAGAATTTAGACCTGCAATTTTATAATATCACAGAATCACTAAGGTTGGAAAAGACCTCTAAGATCATCGAGTCCATCCATTAACCCAGCACTGCCAAGGACACCACTAAACCACGTCTCTACATCTACACATTTTTTGAACACTTCCAGAGGCATGGATTCCACCACTTCTCTGGACATCCTGTTCCAATGCCTGACCACACTTTCAGTGAAGAAATTTTCCTTAATATCTAATCTAAACCTCCCCTGGCACAACTTGAAGCTGTTTCCTCTTGTCCTATCATTTGTTACCTGGGAGAAGAGAGTGACCCTCACCTCCCTGCAACCCCCTTTCAGGTAAACCTGTGAGTGAGGTATTTTGTAGCACAGTGAACCATTAAGGCTCTAGACAAGGAATCTCCATCTTATCAACACAAAGCAAGGATACAATGCAGTGCAGAGGAAGGATGAGAGTTTTTCCTAGTCCTTTCAGTGAATCCACTGGCAGAGGTTAATTTACAGAAACAATCTGATATTTCCGGGTTGTTTATCCTGGACAAAACCTTGGCAATGCACGCAGATAAATTTTTTCATGCAAAGTTGCCCTGGTCTGTGCCATCCGACACCAGCCCTACTGAAGAAACTGCTGCAGAACTCAAAACGCTGCACTCCCTCTATACTGTAACTCCCCAAAATGCCTGTAGCCAGCCCCCCTCACTGCAGGTATTGGGAGCCTGGAAGGCCAGGGCACTGATCTGTGCCCCGTGCCTCTTGGCCGAGTGTGATGGGCAGCTTTTCTTCATGGCAGAGCCAAGGAGAAAGTGCTGAGCACAGCCCTCCATTTGAGACCCCGGCTCCTTTGTACAGGGCCTAAGCGGGAGCTAAAGTCTTACCCTAGATATTGATGCTGAATTTCTGAAATGTTTTTGTAAGTTCTAAGCACAGAGGGAGAACAAAACAACCAACCTTATGACACAGCCCATGTAGCACATTAGATGGATGTGCCAATCTTATGTATAATTCTATTACATTCCCCTTCATCCCCCAGCTTAACTCTTTGCAGAAGCCCTCCTCAGTGAGATCTTACAGCTGCTTTATATGAAAGCTGATGAATGCATTCATTGTTCTTACACAACTCCAAGGCATATAGTTCCTTAGTAAATCAGACATTCAATACACAGAGGAAAACACTGTAAAATAGTACAAGACAGAGTAAGAAGTGCTTGGATACTATCAATAATTAAAGAGAAAACATTGGCTAGTAAATCTGCTGCTGTTCCTCATGTAGATTTTTCCCCACTTCAATGATGTTACAGAGTCTCTTTATTTCAGCTCTCATTCCCTTAGGACTGCAGAGGATTTTGAGCCATCACAACTCAGCTATCACCTGCTCCCACGTCATGGAATCCTTCAGATACTAATCAAAAGCCAATTTACAGCTATTTCAGGTGTTTTGCCTGAATACTGTGAGCCTTTCCCAGATCCCCACAGCTCTCATATTTGGAATCCTCCTCACACTGAAACTAAATTTATCTCAACTTGACTGTAAGTGTTCCACTCTAGTGCCAAGCATAGAAGTACCACAGCTGCTATGGTCCAAGACTAGAAGAAAACCAGAGCCTTCTAGGAGAAGTCACATCTTTCAATAATCTATTCAGACAATGGGAAAACACTGGGCCAACTTAGATATACATGGGCCAACAACAGAGTTTTTCTCCTTATCTATTCCTCTTGAATTAATAATCAACAATCACATTCTCTCTTCAGCTGTCACTTCATGAAGCAGTAAAAGCCAAACTACTTCTCCTTTGAGAGCCTCAATCTCCTCTCTTAGGATTAGAAATTCCTTATTCTTCACAACAAGACCATCAGTCACAGCATAGCTGTCCTGGACTGGGATGCAAGATGCACTCTACTCTTTCAAACAGTGAACAGCCCAGGGCCCACCAGAGAAATACTGCCTGGAGGAACCAGAATTTCAAGCATCCTCTGAATTTATTTCTTTTTTATTTGCACAGTCTTATCACAAAGGAAAACCATGACATGCTCACATTAACAATTCTAATATCAGTAACAGATGCGTGTTGTCTGAGCCTGAGTGATGATTTCCATTGCATGATACTTAAAACAGCCTTGAGTGATTTGCTTCTGCTCTGTAATAGTATTCATAATTAGAGATCCACTTCTTGCCTCTCTCATTGTGAAAAACAATGTTTCCCAGCTTTAGCATTGATAGGAAGGAGTGGTGAAGGGCCTGTCACAAAAGTGATTAATGAAACAAGTAGGAGTTCTGTTCCTGCACCACTTGTAAAAATGAATATGCAGCTTGCTTCATAGGAAGTTCTCATTCCTGGATGATTTTAACTCACTGCACTTTGTAAAGCCCTGAGGTCAGGTAAGTTTCTTTGCTACAAGTGAATGAAAAAAACTTGGCATTCCTCCAATCATAGTAAAATGAAAAACATTGAGATCTCTCAGAGCAATTTGTTCTAGCAGAATGCTCAGGCTATGGGACTTGAGCACAATCCTGCAAGTCAAAGCTCTGCAAACAAAGCCCTGTATTTATAGCAAATCTCCTCCTCCCAGTGTTGGAATTCCAGCTTAGAAGTGCCATACAAGGACCCAGCTCTGCTGTGAGATGCTCCTATTTTCTACTGTGCGGGGCAGTGATGTTCATGGCAACATTCTACCCAGAATCCTGGAGCCTAGGTAGAAGAAAGGTGGAGACTGTGCTTGGAATCATGTGTCTCTTCTTAAAAAAACAAGGAAAGGAAGTCCACACCAAAGGGAGTGTGAAACAGTGGCCTCAATGGGCTTTGGGTTTAGCTCCTGAATTTGCCTGCCCCCCACGACCAAGCTCATAAATCTTATTACAAAGCAGCTTGGTTGTTTGCAGTCATAGGAAACCACCACTGCTCTGCCATTGCTTTGCACAGCACCCAGCATGAGGTGGGGGAAGAGGTGAGAAGGGTTGGAGAATGTTTGTTGTTGTATTGGTGTTGTATTTTGTTCACAGGCACAATCACTATGCTCAGCAGGCCAAGCACAGTGTAAAGATCATAAGAAGAACTTGCCATGAATTAAAAATGAACAATTGTTAAAGATCCAATTTTCCTATTCTCCCGGCAGCAAGCAGCACAGCAAGGTAACTTTTCAAAGCCAGCCTCATCAGTTCTGACACTTTATAAAATCCAGAGCCTGACCTGTTGAGCATTTACATAGTTCACTGATCAATTAGGTTGCAGCACTAAACAGCAGTGCTTGGAACACAGATATTCTCCACCTTGGCCCTCTTTGACCTCCTCGTGCAGTAATGAATTTTCTTCCTGCTTGCCCTGCAGAATGGATCAACCTTAATTATCCCATGAAAGACCAGCATTGACCCAAATTTATTAGAAAATTGAGGGACTGTCACACTAAACTAAAAGCCTGATGTCACATCAAAGCTGGCTCACGGCACTGTTACGTGTCCCTGCAGCCAGGGCTGCACTGCAAGGCAGCTCCCTCAGACTGGAAAGCGCTGCAGCCTCGCAGGGAATGGACACCACAGCACTGTGGGCAGTCTGCTGTTCTCCTCTCTCTGCTGGGGTCCCAGCACCCTCCAAAGTCACATCTGAGGTCTCACTAGAGCTGCTTAGTGCCATGAAGGTGAAAGACAGCATCCACAAAGCCAACCTTCCTGGACAAGAGGGTGTATCCACAGGCACAGTGCACTTGACTCATGGAATGGGAGTCTGAGGACCACTGAGCATTAACTTGGTATGGGGAGAGCAGGGCTCAGAAGAGACCTTGTTCAAGTTCATTCACCTCCTCTGTAGCACAGAAACTGAGATCATCTTCAGTAGCTGCTCCATTCCAGAATCTAAGATTAATTTAAAGCTAGTGGCTACAAGGGTATTTCCATGTACAACTTCCACCAGTGTGAGGCCTAGATTGCAAGGCTCAATTAAATATATAGGTAAGATCCAGACAAGAGAACTTAATTAAAACCCAATCATAAATCACTGTAATTAGAAATAAAATAAATGTGAGAAATAGCCATAATGAGGGAGCTCTTCATGAATACAGAAGAGACAAATCATGCAAATGGGTCTCAGTGCAGAGATCATGCATTGTCCTGTGAAGTGCATTTCCCAATATCCAAGTTACAGCCAAAGTGTTTGGAAGCATAAAAGCCTCTGTGGCTTTTTGTTCCATTTTTTGGTGCCATGCCTGTCCTTGTACATGCCCAGAGCAGTGGCAGCTTATGAATACAATCAGTCTGGGTTGATGCATGTACAACCATTCTATTTAAAGTATTGCACTTTCTGAGGTGTTGCTGGCACTGAGAGCTGAGCTGGGGGGCAGAGGCAGCTGCACAGCAGATCTGGGGTGCAGCAGAGCTTCTTGCTGGGAAAATCCACGTTGTTTTATGTATGATATGGGTCTATGGCTGGAACATCAACTGTGCACCCTAAACACAGCTTACTGACCATACAAAGTACCACTGCTGCAGCACTGTTCTGCCTTGCAGGTAGAGGTGCCTTGATTGAGCAGAGCTTTTTCTGGGAACTGATGGGAAATCACGAGGTTCAGGGAGTGAAATAATCTCTGCATAGAGGGTTGTTCAAATGAAAGGTGCCTATTCTAATCAAATTACAAAGAATTATTACAAATCCTGTTTCTAAGACAGAATTTTTTGTTTCTTCAAGAAACAAACATTCTACATATTGAACCAATGGCACTAAAATACATTGGTGAGTCTGCCTACGAACAAGATCCTGAGCTAGCCTAACCCTCTGCTCCTTCTGGACACAGGAAGATGCTCAGACCCCAGCAGGTCACATTTCAAAGGACATCTGAGGACCCAACAAGGTCACACAAACCAATACAGCCTTAGAGCTGAAGGATGTCTAGGCTTGTGTTTAGATAATGCCCAACTCTTACTCTGAGCCAAGCACCCATCCTATGAAATTATCAACAGCAAATCTGTGGTCCCAGGGAATTAGTACAGTAGGACTCAGCCTTTTATGTGGCTCTTAAACAGCATTTGGAAGATCATTTATACTGCGGCAGTACCCAAAGACTTCATTTAGGATTGGAGTCCTGTGGTGGTAGATACTTTATAAACACCTAAGATATGATTTTCCTCTGTGCCTTCTTCCTCAAGAACCTGAAATTTTACTGGAGATGAAGCTTGGAAAATACTGGAAACCGCCCTAATGGGAACTCATAGACTGCAGCAATGCAGATGTACAGCTCAACAGCTCTGAAATGCTGACACCTTTAAAGCAACTATATAGTGCATATCAGCAATCCCTGCAGATCTAGGAACTATCAGATCTGCCCTTTTAGACAAGGAACCACTTTGAGTCAAACTGCAAAACATTCAAAAGCATTTTTTCAAACTCTTAATTTCATCTTCATTAGTGATTGTTTTACAGTGGAGTAATGGAGCAGGAAAATTATGTACTTAATATACCAAGTAGCCAACTGAAAGCAGCTATTTAAATTCATGTGCTGCTCAGCTCCAACTCTAATAGAATTTATTTCTTTTTATTTTTGTCAGCTTCTTTCCTGGGGTGTATCAGTATACCATCCAGGGGGTGATACCCACTTCCATCAGATAAGAACATTTCATTGTATTATCTGCCTGCCCGGAAGAGCTGGCTAAAAAATCTGACTCCCATGGGTCATTCCAGTCTGGAGAAATAATTAATGGTGAAGTCTGATATTTTTGACACAATCCTGTTTGCTTTCAAATTATGTACAAAGCCTTGCTTCGCTTCACACACCGGGAACGAAGCAGCAGGAGAGAGCTCCAAGTCCTTTTTTTAGCCAGCAAAAAGCTGCATTCAGCATTTTCTCAAGACTAAGCTGCCAGTGCTTGTCTCTGTCTGCTTACACAGAGGATCTGATGCTGCTCTGCCAGGGCACAGAACAGCACCCTGTGAAGCCCCAACTACTCCTCTGACTGGTGACTTCGGCGGTGAATGTGGTGGGTGCTGTGCCATGTAAAAGGAGACGTTGGGTACTGATGCTGCTGTACTTCTCCAAAATGCAGCTCAACACAAAGCTTGCTGTGGCTAAGCAATGCTGGATTGCATGCAACACGTAACAATACAAATTACACTTTCTAGACAGCAAATTGAAAGAACAGGCAGAGTCACAATCCTGGGTGGCTTCCAGGTCACTGAGGGGTTTTGGGGTGTGAGCAAGTGTTGAGAACATTGTGCTAATACTGACAGGACCCACCTCTGCAGCCCCAGATCTCATCTCGCCTACTTCTGAAGCCTCTCCCCTTGCCCTGTCCGACCCAGAGCAGGAAGTTTCACTGCAGCCCTATTAGCTGAAAGGCCAATATTTTGGCATTGTAACCATCTGACTGAGGCTCTCACACACAAAAATTTGAGGCACTCAACTGCTTGGCACAAAAATACAGGCAGCTCAAAATCACGGCATGGCATGTGCTGCTTCTTTGTGTTCAGCTCTGCTCTCCTCTTGCCACAAAGTGCTTCAAGGTTCAACCTTTGTTGCTGGCTTTATTTATATATTTTTTTAAATTGTCATCATGTATTGTCACCATCGTAGTTCCATTATAGCCCACATGCTGAGGCAGGATCCCACTGTTTTACTGCTTGTTCCCAGACCATGGGCTGCATCTCTCAAACATGCACTCATTTGCACAGAAGTCAACCTTGCACGGGCCTGTGTGACCCTGTGCAAGTTGTTTCAGGACCACATGTTCCTCACCACCCCACACCGCTGTGTTTTGCACGTGAACACATTTGCACTCAGATAAGTCCTTAAAAGCCCTTTTGCATTTGTTACAAGACCCATCATCGGAAAGGTGGTGTAAATCAATGTGCTAAGGGTGGGGTATATTGATTTCTCTCTGAGGTTTATTTGCAGTATTGCTGAGAGACCTAATATTAAGAGACAATAAATTGAGCCATCTCGCCACTCAGGGGCAGTTTGGAGAGGGTTCCACAGGTGCAAGTGAAGCACAACAAAGTAGGCACAGTGTTAGCTGAAGCCAAGGCATGAGAAAAATACCCCCAAAATCCAGACAAGTGCCAGGAGCAGCAAGCCCTGCAGCAGAACACCTCCATGCAGCAACGGGCTACACACCGCTGGAAACAAGGTGACTTTATTGTTTAAATAAGGTATTTCCCTTGTTGTGTTTGCATCATGGGAAGAGCTTCTCCACGACTGCTCCAGCAGCTGCTCCTGTCGCAGCCCAGCCAGCCCTGCTCCGAGCCTCAGCAAAAAGGCTGAAAGCACAGTGGGGGACAAGGGCAGGACAGGGCATCTAACTCTGCCCGAGGGGCCTGTCATAGGGGAGGGGTCTCCTCCTGGTCCACAGGCAGAGGGGACAGCCAGGGGAGAGTATCCCAGAGCCAGCCCCTCAGCACTGTGCCTCGGGGAAAGGCACTGTGCCCTGGGAAGGAAAAACACCTTTTTTTCTGTTCCTTACCTCGGTTTTCCTCTACTCAGGAGTGCGCCAGTGCCTTCCTCCCGAAGGCAGCTGTGGTAGTGATAACGAGACTGACCACAAGTGGCATTAGGGGAGTTACCTCAGGGAAAGCCAGGGGTGCCTTACCCATGAGGACACAAAGATCTCCCGTGTTCCTCCCTCACATCAATGCCCTTAGCTCACAGGATGTCTCCTGCCAATTCCAAGCCCCCTTTCAAGGAAATGACACGCACCTTCAGAGCAAGGACATGCCAGAAACACCAGCATGGGCCAATAACAGTACTGGGGACAAAACTCTCCCAGCCCCTTAGATGGGGCAGTCCTGTTTCTTGTACATCCCTGCTTTTTAAAGGGAAAACAGGACTGTGGTGTTTGTTGTTTGCTCAGTCCTGGAGGAAGGGCTTGCAGAGGGCATCTCGCTGTGCCAAGATGGACATGCCGTGTCCTTTCAGTGAGCCGCAAAAGCCAACAAAACCAGCTCCAAGTTCAGCACAGGGGACTCACTTCAACTGCTCCCACAGGGAGGCAGAAATGCTGCCAGGGGCTGAAATGTATTGGGCTGTGCAAACATGGGGTTTAGTCTGTTGCTTCAGAAAATTAATTCCTATTGAGTGTTACAGTTTCTCTCCTGCTCCATGGGCCCTGTGATGGAAATTTGTCACCACGGCTCAGAAGAAAGGCGATTTTCAGGAGGGCAATGAGGCATTCGACAAGCTCTCCAGTTAAGTGTGGAAACATCACGCGCTGTGAAATAATAGAGCTGTAAAAGCAGCAACACCTCTCCAAGTTGTGTGGTCACATCTCTGGCTAGTGATGAAACCTCCTTTTGTTAGTCCTTAAAGAAAAAGCTCAGGGAGGATATTCTCCAGAGCAGGGCAAAATATAAATAAGCAGGAAAGGATTGGACACTCAGACATCATGCAAATAAACTGGTGTGGAAATCATAAACCCCTTCATAAAGTCAAATTTTGCAGCCCCTCCTCAGCCCAGCCTCACTGCAAT
Organism: Mystacornis crossleyi; assembly: GCA_013400655.1. Classification (NCBI taxonomy): domain Eukaryota; kingdom Metazoa; phylum Chordata; class Aves; order Passeriformes; family Timaliidae; genus Mystacornis; species Mystacornis crossleyi. Next base: position 11,057 of record VYZQ01015789.1, on the reverse strand, counting down.
GGTTCAGCTTTAGGTCACATGCTGGTGATAGTATTGTTTTGCCAGTTTGATAATCCTCCTTCCCATGGACTCCAATTTACATAACTGACAGACAAACCCCACCAGTGACATTTGCTACAAACTTTCCCAAAGCCTACACTGAATTAGCTTTTCTTCCCAGGCAGCCCAAGCCTGTGTCGAAATCCTGCAGCATTTCCTCACAGAGCAGCTGAGCCCTACCTAACATAACCTGCAGCTGTTTATATAGTGCAAGAAACAGGCTGCAATGAAAGCAGCACCCTTTTGACCTTGTTGAGTAAAGGGATTGCAAAAATTTATAAATATTCTTTATTTCAGGAGCTGTTAGCGAATCATGACCAATCTCCTTGCCACTGAAAGAGAATAGAGCTCCCTCTCAGCAGAATGGGGACATGCCTTCCTTGTCCTGGTAACCTCCTAACCCTCTGAAGTCTGCTGCTCTCCCATTTTTCCAGCTAAATTCCTCCACCACAAACAAGATTTAATTCATAGCCTGGATAGCACACAGAGGTCAGCGGGAAGATATAACATGGTGTATGGTACAGTAGGATTAAACTTAACACCCTGGCTCCCGTGGAGAGTGAAATCTAAAAGGAGGTCCAGCCTCCTTCAGTCAACACTTGCTTATCACCACTTCTTGTCTTTCTAGATAGATCCTGCTCTTCTGGCTCTTCATACAGAAAATACTCTTGGTCAGGTGAAATGAGCCAGTTTTCTAGTTATGTGGGAGTAATTATAATATGTGTGGGTGTCAACCGAAGGGCAACAGAGCTGGTTTAACTGGCACACCGAGGAGTCTGGCAGAAGGTGCAAGTGACACCAGTTTTGACTTAGTTCTGAACTTACCATAGTAAACTGTGATGGAGGTGACAAAGACATCTGTATGTTTTCACTCTTGCTAGCCAGCCCTTTCCAGATCTGAATGGATAAAATACAGGGCTTATTTCCATGTTGTTTTGTGCAGTTTAAGATCTCATTTTTTAAAGCTCTCAAATTACAGCCATTTTCCTTTCACATTTACCTGTGCTTTCACGTGCAGTGCACCAGTACAGGGCTAAAGTCCAAGGCAAAATTTGAAGTTTGTGATAAACAGGAAGATGCTGACTTCAGACATCAGAATTGTTTTCTTTGGGAACTAAGGAGCATCACAAACTCCCCAGCTCCTGTCCAAACTACCAGCTGTGTATTGCCCAGGCTGACTACAGAAACAGCCAAAGCAAATCTCGTTTGTAGCACAGCTGAGAAGAGGTGCAGAGAGACACGAGTCCCTCATGCCAGACGCTAAGCAGCACACCTGTGGTTACAGGAAGATGCTCTGACAGTGTTTTTGGAGGTTTTGTAAGAGCCTACATGGATAAACACAGAAAAATGGAGATTCAGGGTGCTCATAATGATGTGATCACTTTTTCCTCATGTCCCTGTTTAACTTGTCCCCAAATGAAATGTTTTCTGCTCTGAGTTTCTGACAGTCTGTCTATAGATTGGGTGTAAAAGCAACCTCAGGGCAGGCAGTAATTTGCATAACTTTTGCTGATTCTGGCTGCCTCCAGGAGAGATCTGGTCCAACTCCAAGCCAATGTCTTGTGAACACGCATATTGAAATATGGAAAGAAAAAAACCAAAGCCTATCAAAAATAAAAGTAGCTGCCTGGATGAACCTTCAGATTTAAAGCTAGAGATCATCTGTGGCCTTAAATGAGACCAGAGGAGAGCACTTCTGAACTCTTGAAGGAGGAACGTGTGTGCACATTAAAGCTTTAGCTTCCTCACCTGGTTTGCTCCCCAAACACCCACTAGCTCAAAAATGGACCTGCAATACATGAGTGCATTGTGCATTCAGTTTTTAATCTGGATCCTTACAATAACCCAGAACTTGAAACAATGAAAGGCAGGACTCGAACGTGTTGGACTTGCTCCTATTCCCATTTACAGATTTTTTTTCCTAGCTCCTTTAATTTCAGCAAAAGCTGGATAAGGTTCAGAACCACCAGTTCAAACGGGGACAATGCTTAAGCAGGTACTGGCTTCACTGGAGTTGGGAAGCCTCAGATTTCCAGCTGAACACATCCTTAGGTGTGATTGGAAGGTGAATATCATTATAGAACTCCATGAGAAGGAAATCCATCCCTCTAATCTCAGACATCTGTAGGAGTGACACCTTTTTTGCCCAGGGCAGAATTATGGGTTGTCACAGTTTTTATCTGTTTGTACTCTGACCAAGATTTGTCACATTTCCAGCTGTTCAGAACATCACGTCTCACACTGAAATATCCATGAAACAAGACAGTGTTTGTAATAATTTAAAACAGTCACTTACCCCTAAGCAAGTCATTTGTCTCTGACCAGAACACCAGAGTAATAACTGGGATTAAAGATAGAGCAGTCAAGACAAAAAAAGGTAAATCAATCACTGCATTAGGATATTTGAAGAATCGTTTGCATGTACTCAGAAAGTATGATACTTGCTATTAAGCCCAGCTGTAGCAGAGTCACAAATTCATAAATATTCATCAAATAACCTTTTAGCAAAACTCTGCGACGATGATGGTGGCCAGCTACTGAATTCAATCTAATTGAAAATCTGAGAAGTAATGAAATGATTGCATGTCTGTCTCTTCATTAAATCAGTGTGCAAATTTGCATAGATTAATTTGCGTCAAATTAATAGCTCCACTCTTGGCTTAGAGCCAAGAGGACTTATGATCCATCTATAGTTTTAATTCAATTCTGCACTCCTAAAATGTTGGGTGGCTTTTGCTATTTTAGAGACAGAAAATCAGAGCTGAATATGATTTTTCACCACTTCTGTAATTTCTCCCCATTTCTTGGGTTATGATGATTAATTATAATGAAATGTGCATTATTTAGAAGCAAAAAATAAACATGCAGTCTCAGCCATGGAGAACTGAGGTCTGGTTTCCTTCTCTGGAAATCACGTTGGAAGGCTCAATCCCTCAACTACATGGAATTCAGGCACAGGGTGGTGAATGTCTGGGGTTGAACAGTGTTTTGTGGCCCAGAGCAGCTCCCAAGACTGGTGGGGCCCTGTGTATTTTAGCACAGCCCTGCCTGTCTTTCACCAGGTCCCCAGCCCATCATGCTCAACCTTTCCAGAGGACGCAGAATTTGCTGTACCTGTGCTTGAGCCTCACAATATTTTAAATCTCTTTAAACACTCTGATATTCCATGTGCTGAGATCTGTCAGGAAAACAACTATGCCTTATTTGAAGTTAATAACAGCGATAGACAGTGCATGCATTTACATTGTCAGCTTGCTTTTATTTTTTAACCATTTTTTTAAAAGAAAAACAATCAGGCTTTAATTCAGGACATTTGATTAATCAAACTCAGACCATCTGCTGCAGTCCTGTCTCCTGCTGATCTGCATTGCCTGAAGTCAGTGACATGATTCAGGGCTGCAGTCTCACACTGTCTCTTCCCCTGTCAGCTGTTTTACTGCAAATCTGCTCCTTTCACCCAGCATACACTGACTGGGCTTTGTTTACTGTGATGACCATTTAGGATAGCTGTAGAGCTAGACAATTTGTATCAAAATACAGGACATGCACAAACACTGGTTATACAACAAACTGTTGTATGTGCATGAAAATAGCATGAACTGAGGAAATTACAGCAAGCCAAAGAAATTCTTTACCAAAAAAAAAAAAAAACTCTCCACAAACAAC
>VYZQ01015782.1:28660-41108 GCA_013400655.1 Mystacornis crossleyi | reverse complement strand
TGGAATATTTACTCAGGTGAGGCTATTTGATTAAAAAAAGATGACTTAATATTTTCTCTCTGCCAGGAAATTATCAGTGGAGAGAGCCCCATTCCTGTTTCCACCACATCAAGTTCCATTGCCATGTGAAAGTCTGATAGTGAAAATGTGGTAACCAAGGATCACTGCTCACATTTCCAAATGCCAGTGCAAAGGAGACTTCAGCTACTAAACGTAGAACAAAAATGAATGGCCCTCAGCTATCTCTGCTTGCAAGGCTGAATTACAACATCTGGCTGAACAAGAATTGCTGAAGTACAGGTATGATCCTTTCGCCAAGCCGCTTCCAGAAACAGTAATCTCTGGCAGAGAGAGGGGAGAGGCAGCTGTAAGGGTGATGTGAATAGTCACCATAGGATCTGCCAAATGATATCTGTCAAATCTTCTGGTAGGGTAATGCTCCAATGCCATTCAACACAATTTAAATACTGGCAGAGGAGAGATTATTAAACAGGGTTCTTAGCCAGCAGAGCTATGGGCTTCACCATAAAAAAAACCCCCAAAAACCAAAAAAACCCAACCCAAACCAAACCCCCACCTGGAAGCAGAAGTAAATGTATTCTATCTGGCAATATCTAAAAACTTTTTTCTAGACTCTCACACAGGAAGCTAGTGCAATGATTCCTAGATTTCTTTAAGCTGTTACTTCTGGTGGTATTGCTTCAGCCAGTGTTTTTGTCTCGCTTGGGGTAGTGGTTATACTTTTACCAGCTGAAAATCTATGCTTAATAGTTTTTCTTTCAGTGGAGGGATCTAAGACTTTTTCTTCTAATGCGAGGTCTTTATTTTCAGGGACTTTCAGCAGGTTTCTTAGGTTTCTTATTTCCTCTTGCTATTCCTGCTCTCATCTGTTTTGCAAATGGCCACCATAATGTTAAGCTTATCTAATGGCCAGGCCTCCAGCTGGAAGAATGCCAGCAGCATTCTGAAAATCAGTCATCTGAAAGCATTCAGAGGACATGGCCATCACCTTCTCCCTTGAACCTCAAACATAAAACTTCCCTGATAAGCACAGAGTCCAACACCATGAAAAGCAAGAGGTTAATCTTAAATTCAGATATCACTCTAAGCAGCTTCCTTCAGTGACACTCAGACGCTGTTGAATTCATCTCACTCTACAAATAATACTTTTTTTCCCAGTGTTTGGGATACTGGTTATACACATACACAGTAAAGAGTGAGTGTCTCCATAATTGTTTCACTGCAAACTCAGGTTTCACTACACAGTTGTTTCTCCTTGTTTTGTTAATTGGGATGCATTTTCCCCCTCACTGGCAGGGCATAGGTCCATCTACTCTTGGCTTTTGAATTCAGGCATATTCATGGCAGTTCCTTCTATCAGTGTGACTTAGAGTTTTTGTCACAAGTCCTGTTGACAAGAGTCGCAAGTGCGGAACAACTTTCTTTCCCTTGGTAAGAGGAAGTTGGCCAAAATGCAAGATTTGCTGCAGGTCTTTATGTGCAGACACAGAGACAGATCAAAATTCTCATGAATTTTGCTACTGACCTTGTTGAGTTCTGAGTGTTATTAAAAAGGAGGAGTACTGGGCCTTCAATTCAGAAATCTGAGAAAAAGTCTGAAAAACAGCCCAGGGTTTGCCTAAGACACTCTGAAGACACAACATGTGGCAATAAATATTGATGAAGGAGCTAAGAAGCTTAATTTTGCATAAATAAAAACAGAACATTGTCATAATACTTATTTAGTTAAGATATGATAAAGAAGAGCTGAAAGCAACTCCTATACATCCTATAGGAGAACCAAGGAATGGGATCTGTGTGGAAAAATCATCCCCCATTTGGACTTCTGTTGCCTCAAAGAGAAGGAATTCTGAACTTGCAGGAAATAGAAAAAACAGGCCCAAAGGAGGTAAGTGCAGTATGAAGACATCTATACAACAAGAGAGTGCCCTCTGCAGTGACCTTATTTTGGAAAGAGAGCTGACGAGAGGAAGAGAAAGATCTGCTGTCTGCTGCAGTATCTGTCTGAAGGGCTGGTTCAGTCAGCACTGACGGAGAGACATCCTGAGAGCCTGCTGGGAAAAGCCTTTCCCAGCTTCCAGGGATGCCAGCGCCTCAGTGCTGTGGGATGTGCTACTGCCCATAGCATGAAGGCTGCTGAGCATCAGTCGAACAGTTTCCACTCTCATAAACCAGAGGACACAGAAAGCAGAGAGGTAGGAATGCATGATGGAGCTAGAGGAGGTTTCATAGTACAGAAGGTAAAGGTCTTCCTGGAAAAGAAAAAAAAAAGGCATACACTTAATACTGTTGTCTTGGACAACATAGCGTATCTTAGCTTATTTTGACTAAATGGGAACATATTTAGGAAGGAGCTACATTTAAGTGAATTTAGAAAAAAATTAAACTTAAACCAATAGTTATACAGGTTTAAACAGGCACAGCTCTAGGGGTGTCAGCTGGCAACTTACATGGGCTGCAGGTCTGCCTGGTACAATCATTTGTTGATTAAACAAATCTTCCTGAGGCCAAGGAATCTGAAAAACAGCAATGAGCCTTCCACCAGCTCCTAACTTAGAGCATAAGGACCTGTACTAGCTTTCCTGTCCTAGGACTGAGCCAAACAAACAAAAATAGAATTTCTGGAATCCATTGCATTTCTGAAGGGTATTATTTAAAAATTAGACCGCAAAAGATTGTTATCATAGGCATACCACTTTAGAATAGCTTTCCTAGAAGCAAAGCAAGTTTGGGGAAAACCTCTCAAACAATCCCTCTTACTGTAAGACACCTGTTCTCCTTAAAGCACTTTTTTTAGTGGAAGTCACCCCAGCTGAATTAAATTTGTTTCCCTTGGGCCTGCATTTTCTTTAGCCAACACAACAGCTGCACCATGTGGAGATGAGCCACAAGAAGTGTAACAACACATGTTTGTGATTGCAGTATCAGCTTTGGCAGATTTCAGTGCAGAGGTCTTTAACTGCCTTCTATTAGAGAGCCAGCTTTGCAATATATACAACATTTTGCAAAGTAGTAGCAATAATATAGATATAGTTCTGTGTATTTCTTACATTTGCTGGTACATTAAAACCAGAGAGGAACTGACTATTGCTTATAGCTATAAATATTGTATTAAGCACAAACATTTTCTTTTGCATGTAAAAGTAGAATGTAAAAGTAGGAACAGAACAGAAGGGTGGGTTAACTACAACAAAACAGCCCTGAGGCCCCTGTGCTGTTACCCAGTCCACCAACCATTCAAAATGGGCACTAACTCTGTTATTTCAAAGCTGTAGTAAATTTAATCTCTCCAAGAAATTGCTGAATTCCTGAAAAATAATGCATAATCTTGTTTCAATGTGCTTTTTTCCCTTCATTTCAAGAACAGGTGCTAAAAACTGGTCTTGTGGAGCCTAATTCAATATACTTTAGAACACAGTTTTGAAGACTGTTTTCGAGGCATTGGATTTAGAGCTTTTGAGTCTCCCACACCCATCAAAATGAGGTACTTGTATTTGAAAGACCATTTTGAAAGGTCAAGAAAAATGCTAATAACATTTGAGTCAAGCATTTGTACTTATAATGTGTTGTTCCTGTTACTTTATGTAAAATTAGTGTTGTATATATTTGTGGGTATAGTAATACAGTTATGTGGTTTTAATCTTCCCACACATTTTCTCACTAAAAATTGCTATACCATCGCATATCGTATAATATGCAATGCATGTTATACATAGATATTGTAATGCATAATACATTAACAAGCTATACATGTTATACAACATTGCATAAGTGTCCCTGTGACTAGGAACAGCAGCTTTTCCCACTGTCTAAAATTTCAGATGCTTAGTATCTATTCCACAGTAAGGGGACCACTTCTACACTGTTTATCTTCTCCGACTGCGTAATTTCTGATCCAATGAACCAATGGCACATTATTAAGAGATTATTTCAAATAAATGGTAGTGTCTATCATGATCTGTCTCAAATCTTGAGTAGTCCTTCAGCCTCCTGGGAGACGAATTGGGCCAAGGATGGAAATACTGGTCAAACAAAAAATCTGCCTTTATATTCACAGTCCTATTAGAAAATTAGACTCCCTTTAAGGACTCATCCTCGAAGTAGTATATTTGAAAGAAAGACTCTGCTGATGTCAACAGATTTTAGATCAGGTCCTAGAGGCATTCTTCCTAGTTTGAACTGCCTATAGCAGTGATTTGCTATCTATTAACCTTACTGAAGGAAAGACACAGCATATTAAAACATGCAGTTTGGCTTTTTTATTCTGTTTCAGCTTTTCTTTGTTTAACCTAGTATTCAAATTAGCACCTCCTTTTTAAAATTAGCTTTAAGGAATTTATACTGCATATTGTTAACCTGGTAAGAGCAGCTTAATAGCACCGGTATAACAAATTAGATCATGGAACTACAGAAGAACTCAAGGATGAAGCAATGAAAGCTATGTACTGGCCTGTTCAAGGTTACACAAAAACATTAAGCTCTTTCTTGTTTAGAAGACACTGAAGTGTGATATATGAACACAAGAAAGTAAAAGAAGTAATTCCTTTAAATCTTAAAATGATTAGCAGTTTTATTCTGTAGAGATCTATGGGAGGAGATGGACTCCACCCTGAGGAAGATAAAAGACCTTAGTTTTCTCAACTGGAAAGAGTGATTCATTTTAGGTGGAAGTGGCATACATGTGATATTCCTTATGTGGTAAATTAACAGTTTCTATTAAGACAGCCCCTAGCATGTGGAATTGCTCTATTTTCCTCAGCTCTGCAAAGAAAACTATGTCACCAAAACTTTTTTTCTTTTTTGCTTACTCCAGGCTGGGTAAAAATGGGCTGTGTTGATGGCTGTTGATAAATTCTCTTGGGGTATTAAAGAAATCCATTAATTGTCCACTAAGAAAACTATTTTTAAGGAAGGAATAATGGAAAAAACTTAGTCCTCAAATTTAATGGGGTTAACTAGCTCTCTAGATAGTAACTTGCTCTATGTTTTGCTGTGGTTTTATAGCCTTACCTAAGTACGCTTCAGTCACTTCAAAGTTTTGTTTTTAGCAGAAAGTTCCCCTGCTCACTAGTGACAGCAGCTTAAGGACTCAGCCTGGGTAGTGGTGAGGATGCCATAAAACTCTCCCTCATTGAACCAAACCAAACACGCTTAGAGGAGACTCAAATGAGTGCATCGTACAAAGCCAGTTCTTCTCTGAAACTTTATTATCTGCTGCTTTGCTGTTTCTTCAGCACACAGGATGCTGCAGGGAAGCCTTCCCACTGCTTTTAAGAGCAAAATGGGAATGTAAGTGCAAATCTTAACATTTTTTTTTGTTTAGGTTTTAGATCTACTTTCCATGGGACCTTATCTTGTAATCAGACACATTACTTCACAGTCAGTCATGAAATGGCCATTACGACCCTGAACAATTTTTTTTTGGTAAAGTTTTAAGACTGGAATTGTATTTTGGTTTTGGATTTTTTTTTTAAGTGTGACTACACATGTTACAAGCAGCTTATTTGGATTTGAATTATGATCTTCTGGCATGTTTTGGTTGGGAAAGCTGGAAAAAAGTAAGAAACTGAAATGTGGTTTCTGGATTGTAAAGCATTTAGTTAAGTGGTTCTTCTTCATAAAAACATTTGCTTTTTAATATTTCTGAAGCAAGCGGGAGATGTGGTTTGGAAATAAATAGGAAGGGTTTTACCAAAAACTCCCAAAACTCTGTAACTGAGTAAACTGTAAGCACTTCATGGCACTGCATTTTTAGTGCTCAGTATTCACAGTGTGCTTTCAGGTTGTATTGGATTCTCATTATTTGTTATTCTGTAGTTTGGCTTCACACATATTTATACTCCTCTTCCAGCACTTAGGTGAAAGGCCCACAAGGGCAAGGAAACTTTCCTCCTTTGAATCTGAAAGAATGGGTCTTGTTAGCCCCTTGAAAGCTTTATCCCTAAAAATTGTTAAAAAAAATCGTTATCCTCCCTAAATATTTCTGTCATGTATTATTAAAATTCTCATCTCAGGAGCTAAAAGAAGATAGGAGAAAACCCAGCAACCACGGTGGTGGAAGCCTTGGTCATAAGGCTGTGTGGATTCACGCAGCTGAATTTGGTTTCATGAAGTACTTGCTTCATCAAGTAATGATGATTCAAGCTCTATTTTGTTATTGACACTAGTTTCCACTCCTAGTGCAGGCATCAAGGCTTGATAGTTAAATATTATTTATTTATTCTCCAGGGTGTGAGCGCACTTCTTTGCAGACTGGAGAGCAGACGGTTGCTCCCAGAAAGAGGAGAAATATTTTTGTACAGAAGAGAATCCAGAGTAACCCTCGGTACTACCACAACAACAGTAATTGTTTCACAAACCAAAATGAGATTTTTTTTTCACATTAGTGCCAATCTGTAGATCCCAAGAGCATAATCAATGCAGCTGTAGTACAGACCGGAATATCTTCTGTGGTCATCTGTAAATAGCAACTCTGTATCCATGGTTTATTTTTACCATAGTGTGCTATAATAGGAAAAATAGCAAATGGTAAGTCTATATATAGCCTGTTACCAAGACTATGAGCTAAATGGTTAGTCAACAGTAAAATTCTATCCTAATCAACAAATGTCTTTAGGTCCAGTAATAATATTTCGGATATCAAAATAACGTATGTTAGGTAGTGAGAGGAATTGCAGCACTGCAGCTAATATTTTACGGGTTTTTAATGGCTCTTTTCAATGTCAAGTAGGAATTTTGTGACTCATTCTGACTTTAACAGACTGGATATGGATGGCAGAATCTATGTTGCTGTACCTATATTGCCTAACTTCTTTTCTGCATCTTTCTTTTGTTGGACCAGCAAAAATACATTTTCCTTTTAGGTGACATTAATTAACCATTAAATTGTGAAGAGTTCAGAAAAGGAGACCCTCCCCCCCCCCCCGCCCCGCCTTGTTCTTTATTCCTAAACTTACTTAAAAATTCACTATAGAAAAGTATAAATTTTATTCCAGACTTGAAAATGTGGTGTTCTTTTATATTTTATTTATAACTATTTTGTGACTGACAAGGTTAGGAAAGTATATAACAAATTCTTAGATAAGTCTTCAAGGTTACTTCACATTAGACATGATAGGTAGGAAAAAAATACAGGCAGAAGTCAGTTTTCCTTATCTTTTGTATAAACAAGTTGGTATTTCATTCAAGGCCTTTTCCTTAACTTTTGGCATACCAGATCACTATCAGACAGTCACAGGGAGAGACATGCAAACATGTTGTTGACTATTTATCTATTGAATTTATGAACTGGATTCCAAGGAAAACAGGCTCCTGCATTCATTCCATCTTCGTGCTTGCCTGCCATTCCCTGCCTTTCTCCCCTTCACAATCATTTGTGACTTATCTTACTAGTCTTAAATATGTTTCATGAAAAGCTGGAGGTCTGTAATTATAGTAAGTTCCCATTTTTACAGAACTCAAGGGTAGAGGAGAGAATGCCCTTCTTGTGGGGCTGTCTACCCCACGGCAAGGGAAAAGTAAGGGAAACTCTGTCCTTAGCTGGGTTTGGGACCACGCTGTGGACAGGCCTGCAGCCTTCTCCTGCGAGCCAAACACCTTCTCCTGTGAGCTAATCAGCAGGTGTGATGGAGACACAGCCTCCTTGGAACTCCGTGGGGTAATGCCAGAGCGGGCCAAGGCATGGTGAGATATCAGTGATGTGGAGGGTTTTAAGGACGATAGAGCTGGGAGCATGCTTGGGGGTCTATATGGATATTGTGGGTTTTGGTGTGCCAAGCAGGCGAATGGAACTACTGCGGGGTATAATTCCACATCAAGGGAGAGAGCACTGAGGACCCTGTGTGAAAGAACTGCAGGGTACCATGGTGAAAAGGTAGAAAGCATAGGGGAAAAAGAGCTGGGCTATGAAAAGCACCACAGACATGATGAAGGACTAGGGGTATTTTGTTTGGGAACTGTTCATGGCAAGTATCGTTTGGAAAACATGCACTATTTATTAATTCTGCTGTTTTACAGTAGCATCATGTATTCATTACAATGAACTTTGTTTACATGAGCCTGATCGAATACCTTCTGAAGTAAATGCTGCTTTTATTTGCTATCAAAGGAACTAGATAAGGTCCCTGCTACAACATAGGTAATTTATTTGCATGATGTTTATGAATGACTTTGAAGTATATATTTGTAATTTAAATCCTAACATTAGTAATACCTGTTAGAAATGCAGACAGGAGCTTCTCAATTAATTTTTATTCTTCTTAGTTTTATTATGAACTACATACAACTGAGACAAGATTGATATCTTAGAACTTTTTTGTTCATATTTTTCGGGGCTTGAGGACTTCCTTCGTTTGGGCTTATACAACACCTAATAGTTGTCCATGCCATCATGATTCCTGATTCCATTGCATATATAGTATAAGTATAAGTAATTATAAATCATTTTATCTGTTTACAAAACTGTATTATAATATGAAATAATTACAGTACTCAAAAACTAGGTATGGTCTTCATCCATTCTTTGGTCTAAGGAATTATATTTGATGTTGATGTCAGTTCTGCAGAGAAGGGAGTCCTAATCCAGGCAGATAAATTTGTCAAGTGGATAAAATACTTCAGAAGAAAAAGGGTACTTCAGTTAGTTTTCTCCTACATTTTTAGGATTGGGCTACATTAAGCCTTTTCTTACTCAACCACCTTCTTAGTCATGTTAGATAGTCCTACTGTTGGAAGAAATCATGGGAATACTCATGTACAGTGTCTGCAACTTCCTCATCTCCATCTTGTCTAGACACCAGCAACCTCATAGTATATTCATGCCTCCAGAACATCTAGACTTCTCTTGACTGGAAACCCTGAATGAGGTAGCAGAACAGAGGGAATCTGTTTTCCCTTTCAAAGTTCCTTCTTTCCCAGTGGCTAGGTTCAGTATTGTAATGAATACCAAATCAGTGTCATATTTCACAGCATAGTTCTCAAATTCATGTCACAGGGGAAAGGTGAGACAATGTTGTTTAGTCCAATATCATTGACTAAAAAATACTACTTGAAATTGTAAGAGATGAATAAAGTGATCTTGAAAAATACTGAGGTATATATGTTATCTTACTGATGTTTTATTTTCAGTTTAAATGTACTTAGAAAGTTTTCTGGCAATTGCATAAGATACAACTTAAATTTCTGTATGAGAGGCATGGAATTAGTCCATACTTTTTTTGGCACTGTCTGCCCCACTGTGTTATAAAGCCAGGCTACCCAACTTTTTCTGCTTCAGACATCTTGGGTTTTTTACATCCTTTTCTTTCTTCAGTGGCATAGGTGGAGCACAGTCCTGCTCCATCTTCCTCAGGTACTGAGGAGCCAGGGTATTTTTTTGAAGTGGGGATTGTGGTATTAGTTTTGAATGAACAGAGCAAACATCTAAATCTGCTATTTTTTGCTTGGAAAAGGTGAACAGAGCAAATATCTAAATCTGCTATTTTTTGCTTGGAAAAAATTTCTTTTGTTCTTGTCAACTGTTGTTTAAGGGAGATGTAAGAGTGCCAGATTAGACTGTTTACCCTAAGTTTTTCCAGAAAATGAAATATATGTGTGAATGGGGAGAGTGAGCACTTCTTGGCTCTGTTTCTTTGTACTGCTGTTACAACTATAACATAGTACCTGCGTTTTATTTCTAAGAATCCTTTTCCTTGCTTTAATCTATAGTCTGTGGCAGCTTTGGCTTGAGATGTGGGAGCAAAACCCACCTCCTCCAAAATAACCTGGACAAAATACTGCCTTAAATATTTGTGTTAAAGGATGTGGAGACAGCCTCTGTATTCCAGGAGAATTAAAGCCAAATAGGGATGTCATACTTCCCTTCATTAGGTGAAATTGGTGAACTGTAAATAATAGTTGGTCAGTGGGTATAGCCAAATACCCTGTAAAACAAAGCTGGACACTAGCCACATGGTATTTGCTATCTGCCTGACCTCACCTGTCCTTGAACTGGAAAATGGGATGTCTTGTGGGATTCCTCCTCACCACTTTCTGAGGCACTTGTACCATACTTCATCTTAGGCATCTGCAGGCACCTTCTCCTGGGTGGGTTTTTTTGGTGTATCCTACAAACTGTTGTTTATGGTATGGACACATCTGGCAGTACTGCTGGTGAGCCACTGTGGCTTGTGGGATGATACTTGGAAGAGCCCTGCATTAATCTGTTGTGCAAAGGAAGACGTTCTATTGCAGTTTTTCCATGACTCAGAAAAACAAAGAAACCTAAAAGGTCATATGGTGGTGTGTGATTTGTTTTGTGGGTTCATTCAATATTGCCATTGTGCATTTGGCCCGACCACAGTGAGTCAACTGGGTTGGACTGACTCAGACAAAATAGAGAACTTGCACAACAGTAGGACTTCAGTCATTCTAAATTCCCTTGCGGATGCACATCAAAGAGATGAAATTACGTATGGAGTGCAGATTTTTTTATTAAGTGGGAGTGTTGTAATACTTGCACATCTAATATCAGTTTGAAGTGGAACGTGGGCATCCCAGGATTTTCATGGAACTTGACTAAGTGTTTTACTACCTTGAACTTCCATTAGTTAGGCAAATAAACCTACTGTCAGGGAAGGGTATAGAAAATGGCTTCAGCATGTAAGCTTTTCCTGTATTGACTTGGCTGGATCTACTTGGATCCAACAGATTCAAGAACATTAGCAGCAGAAAGTAGAAGTTGGAAGGTGGCAAAATTGCAGCTATCTGTCATATGGTGCTCTGGAGCCTGAAACCTGCTGCTTGAATAATTACGTGACAGCTTCCCCTGGCTTTGCAGGGTAACTTATGTGCTTTGGCAACACACGCCCAAGTGCCAAGAGCCGGCACTTTTCACCTCAAAAGCTTTACCGTGTCACCCGAGGCGGCTGCGGGAGCAGTTCCCCCGTCCTGCCGTGACTGACCCCAAGCTTCCCCTCAGCACTGCTCTGGAGCCGGTTGTCCGTGAAGACCTCGACTTGCTGAGGAGGGGCTGGGTGCCGCTGCCTCGCCCGGCGCACGCAGGCGGCTGAAAGGCTCGGCCGCCCGGGAGCGCTACCCCGAGGCCACACGGTGGCCACGGGGTAAGAGCCGCCCTCAGGCGGCGGTGCTGTCCTAGGCTGCCCCTGCCCGGAGGCGCAGCTCCCAGAGCCGGGGGACGAGGCGCGGGGGCGGGACGGCGCCGCGGGGATGCCGGTTCGCCCGGCCCGGCTCGCAAGGACGCCCCGCGGGCGGGGCGGGTTCTGTGGGCGGACTACACCTCCCGGCGTGCCCCGCGGGCCGTCACCGTGCGGGGCATGCCGGGAGCTCGGCAGCACTGCGGCCTCCATCATCTCCCCCTCCCGCCGGCGCGGCAGCGCCCGCTCGTCTGGTGGTGGGCGGGGCTTTCGCTCAGCCACGGCTCTGAGCGGCGTCCCCATCACCCTATCAGCTCCGGCTCTAGCGCGGCTGTAGCCAATGAGCGGCACGGGGGGCGGGCTCCCGGCGTGCCGGAGGTAGCGGTAGTGGCGGCAGCCGGAGCGCGGCCGTGGGAGTGTGTGGGCCCTGTGTCAAGGGGCAGCGAGGCCGCTCGGGAGCTGTGCGGGTCCGGCGGGGCCCGGGGGCTCGGTCAGCGGCCCCGCGGGGCCACGGCGGCGACGGCATGGAGCAGGCAGCGCCCAAGAGGTAACGACCCTCCCCGGCGGCCCCCTCCCCGCCCGGGAGCGGCGACACGGCCAGGGTGAGGCCTCGGTCCCGGGGTCGGGGCAGTGGGACAGGGACGGTGCTGAGCCCTGCTTAGCGGCCGGAGGGCTCCGTCACGTTGGGAGGGGTTTTCTGTGGAGTGGGTGCCACGAAATACCCCCTCCAGTAAATGCCCTGGTGGAGACGAAACGCTTGGGGGCTGGCTGAGTTAAGAGAACATTTTTAATGTGAAGTGAGGGAAACTTGGTCACCGAGCAGAGTCCTCTCTTGCCTGGGGGTCTCTCACTCGATAGTTCAGGTTTGTGGCAGGAGAGCACACGAGTAGTTCTCTTTTCACGTTGGAAGGTGTCCTTGTGTTCTGCTGCTGGAGGGATGGATGCTTGTGGGGGTGGGCGTTGCATAATTGCAATTGCAAATCAGGGAGTGGGAAGAGGCAAAACCCAAGAATATTCCCACAGTAGATGTATTTTCTCAAATATATAGGCTCTCAGGTCATATTAATTACTGTGAGCGTTTTCTAAAATAATTATTTGACTTCTTAGTGCATGAAATAATTTTGCTGTGTGTGTAATTTAATCATATATTTCAATTGGAACTAGCCTTTCTTGGGTATAGCTGTACAATATACAGACTGTAGTTGTGTGGTGTACAGAATGTAGTTACATGGTTTAGATATACATTTACTGTCTTAGAGCTCTGATTTTACTTTTGCTTTCTGAGAATTTAATGA
>VYZQ01015782.1:16876-28499 GCA_013400655.1 Mystacornis crossleyi | reverse complement strand
TTTTTTGTGGGCTGAATTTTTGGTGCGGTCCTTGGATGAAGTAGTGGCTTGAAATGGACCATGTTTACTTGGCAAAACAGAGGTGAACACTAGAATTCTTTACTTTGGTGCCTGTTGTCCACAGGAGCAGTTACTGAGAGGGATCTTTTGGCATCCTATCTGTGGTGCAAGACATCCATTTAGAGGTGGCAAGAATTTCACGTGTACACTTCAAAGCTGCATGGATGTCCTAGAATCCCAGTGTTCCCTTACAAGTATAGGGCACTTTTATCCCCACTCCACTTCACTTCACTTCACTTCACTGTAGAGGAACACACAATGCAATTGCCTGTTGTGTAATTTTTTTATACTGCCCTTCAGAAAGTAGCAGTGATGATGCCCAAGTGACACTCTAGGCCACTGTGACTTTTCAATGGGGGTGCTGTCAAAATAATTCACCTTTTTTCTTTGACTAGTGTACTGCAACAACAACACAAGACCTCTAAGGGAGAGTCCTTTTCAGAATATTTTTTGCTTTAAAAATAATTTAGAGTAGATGTTCTGATTTTATGCTGAACAATTTGTGCAGTAGTTGACACAGTGTTTTCTTGCATCTGGATCTCTAATTGTAGTTCAAATGTGCTTTATACTTTTTTCTCTCACTAAAAAGGAGATTGGCTTTTGAAATAGTTACAAAATTTGCCTCTTAGTCTTGTAATATTCATCTGTTGTTATTGTTGTATTTTTCTGTATGCCTTGGCAAGCTCACGTGTGAGGATACAGGTTCATACAAGGGAAAAAGGTTAGGGACAATTTTCTCAAGTGCATAGTTTTAAATCTTGCCCATCTCCTGCATGCTGCTGCCAAATGAAAGGCCACTTAACAAGCATGGGAAGTGTTAATTAAGGTTTTCCAGTCCTTTCTTTAAACTTGCGTTTTTCAGTGAAAATTAAACTCAACTTTTCAGGTTTTGTGGAAAGAGAAAGAACTTGTTCTTAGAATATGAACTGTTTGTGAAAAAAGTGTATTTTTTAATGTTTGTGTCAGTTGACTTGTTGGCGGTTGTCAAGTTCCTCCTGAAAACAATGGCACAAAAATGTTTGGGCTTTATTGGTAGAATGCTAAATGTAAGTACACAGTACAAGGTGTAAACTGTCTTAATCTTGCTCCTGCTTTTGGGAATGGTGTGAAGCAGAGTAAATGTCTCAAGGCTTCCACGTGCCACCTCTGCTTCAGATGACTGCAGTGATTTCTCCTACTACCTTCTCTTTTAATGTATCAGGATAATTGATCCCAGCCATTCTTTTTAAATGTTTCAATGTGCTAGTTCTGCACAATAAACCACATATATTCATGTTTCTTGGAGCAGCTGTCCATTTTTTTGTAACTCATGACAGTAATTGATGGCGTTCTTTATTCCAGCTTTATTTTTATTTTTGAACTTTCAGGGAATTTTTATCTCTACCTCTGTAGCACATCACCAATTTATTTTGTAAAATCTCTATATAGTGACTGTAGGATAGTATACTCATACTTTGTTTTTTTTCATTTTTGGGAAGGAAATCTCTTGCTCTTTCATGTTGCAGTTCTAATTTTTCTGATCTTTATGCTGGTATTGGGTGCCTCTTACGTTTTCTAGGTTTTCCTTTTCTAGAGTTTTGCTGATGTATGCAATAAGATTCTGGGCAGACTAAGAATTAATGTTTTCTCCCATGAACTGGATTTATAAAAGTATAATTATTTGCTAGGATGTATTTTTCTTGTTAAGAGACTAGATGGTATGCAGCAAGTCAAACCTCTTTGGAACAAGAAAATCCTTTTGACAGGTCTTTCCCAGAATTGTAGTTTAGTTAGTCCTTCTGGTTTAAGGAACAGCTTCCCATCTTGAAGACCTTTAAAATAGCTCGTAATCACTACCTGATAGTTTTCTAGAGAAAAAAACCCAACAGAATGACTTTTTACCCAGGTTTTATACTGAACTTCTCTGCATCTCCTTTAGACTTTCTCATATATAGCAATATATATATATTTATATACACACACATATGGCACTGGTATCCTTTGGCCAGAATAAAGCAGAGTCTGCATTTACTGATCTACTGATTTACTTGTTGTATTTTAAATGCTTGTGTTATGAAAGTAGAAGATGAATGAGGGAGAGAGGAATGAGACACAATCTGTATTTCCTATTGTTCTTGTGCCCTTTTGTCTCTTCATTTTTGCCTCCTGCCTCCTCTTCACCTTCCCCCCCCACCATTAAGAGCTGATGCTGAAGTCTTAGCTGTGTTTCTCTGTCCCAAGACTGTTGCTTGCTTTTAACCAACAGGATAATATTTCTAGTCTTTTGTACTCTACGTGGTGCTTTGCAGCCAGTTATACCAGTCGCCACCTTCTTCCTTGTTTCTCATGGAGTTTTCATAAATGCTTTCTTTATTGCAGCCCTTCAGGGTATACTGCGTGATGTTCTGTAGTTCAAGAGCTGAATATTCTATTTAAACATCTAGAAACAGAAATCATTAAAATGTCTGAGTCATTAGGATTTTTCTATGATTTAAAGAACAATGGTGTTGATACTATCACTTGAACACCGGACCTAGCATCTGTACTGTTACAGTGTTTGTGAAGGAGTGGGAAGTGCTTAGAGCAGGGTATTTGGTGATGACATTCCTGAGGTTGTCATATCTTTCTTACTGGAAATAGGTTTTGTCTTAAACTGCCTTAATGTTAAGTGTAATTTGGTCTCATAGCATGTATGTCAGAGTTGGATAATATGAAAATAATTTTAAAACTACAGCATTGTCATGGTTTGATGTTGATTTAAACGCCAAACATACCAAATCCAATTATGTGCATAAGGGGAATATGGATTTATTGAGGTAAATGTAAAGAAACTTCGGGGCAAAACAAGGTCCACACTTAAACAGTTGCAATATAAAGGAAAGCTTATTACTAACAGAATGAAAAGAAAAAGAAATTCTAAGAGATTAAAGCAAACCTTTAAACACCTTTCTTTCCCAATGCTTTCTCCTTTACCAGCAACCTTTCAAAAGTGAAAATACAAGAAGAACGTGGTATTTTTGGTCAGAGTTACGCCTTTTTAAAGTTTTTTTTATACTTAAGGAAAAGAGGTTCTTCTACTGTGCCATAGAGTTTTCACAAACCAACGGTCCCGCCCAGAGAAAAATCTGTTAAAGTGAAAAAGGTATCTTTCCCATGAATCTTCCGCAGTTTTCCCACACTGCCAAGTCAAAGGCTGTAGGAGAAAAAATGGGGTTTTCAGTCTTTTAAGGATGAGCTATCTCAGCCTGAAAGCAGAAGTTCTCTGCTTCGAATGTCTTTAACAGCTTCTCATAACTTCTATATGACCTGGCATGGGCCTCTCTAGAACAGCTTCTCACCAAGTTCGATATGGTCTGGTATGGGCTTCTCTTTAAAGTCACAGGCTGCACAAGAATTCCTCATCCCCCCCAAGTTTTTCCAAATGAATTGAAGTCCTTTCTATGGTTTTGCAAGAAGTATTTTTAAGCTCCACGCCAGAAAGTGCAACCGCCCTCTTTTCGTGTTGCCATCTAGCTGCCTTCCCACGTGGCTTCATCCCTTCCCCTCTGCTTCTGACCGTGGGATCACCATGTTCAACTTTGTCCCATGTGACTTGACTTTTCTTTCCTCGCTGACTTGAAAGAAAGGATGTCTTTGTTAGTTTCGGTGTGGTGTTTCTTCAGCTTTTCTGAAAGCTGTGCTGGATGCAAAGGTGTCCCGTTGGCCCCGCTGATCCTGGTGTGGGATCTCGGTGGCCTCAGATCCTCAGCCGCGTGGCTTCGGTTCCCTGCTGCCTGCGGAGCGGGGACAGCCCTCCCTTGGGAGTCGAGAAGGGCCCGGCCCGGGCCCGAGCCTGGGCCCCCTGAAGGCGAGGGCTGGCCCCGCGCTGCCGCCGCCGCGCTGAAAGGCCGAGACCCGGACCCGGGCCCAGGGCCCTCTGCCTTCGGCCACCCCTCGGCCCTTGAGCCCAGAAACAAAGAGAAATCTCCCGTGCTTGCACGGGGTTTTATATGCAAAATTGTAAAAGCGCGATTGGCCCAAAAGCTCGTCAGTCAACTCAGGTTCAACCTATTACAAGCATGTTTATTTCTTTGATCTCCTTTGCCTCTCAAGTACTCCAGATAATCTGGTATTTGACAGTGACATTGGTTTTGATCAGTTTATGGCTGTTTGCGATTGTTTCACTAACTCTTCTCAAGCACTCACAATTCCTTGGCGTTAATGGTGCTGTTGGAACCCTTTTGGTATGGAATTTTTTTTTTTTTCTTCTTCTTTCTCATTTTAGCAGGCGTTACTCTTTTGATGAGCAGGTGGAAGTGTTCTCTTTATGGGCATCTTCAGTCAGGGGTACTGTATGCTTTCTCTTTTCTTGCTGTTACTAAAAAGTTCAGTCCCCCTGCTTTTTTGTTTAGTGCATCTTTTGTTATGCACCTGTGTGACCAAGAGACTCAGCTAAAGGTTATACTTTTCATTTTTCGGGGCTCTGCTTATATTATGAACGTAGTGTGCATGGGTTTTTTTGGTGGGAAGATGGGGATAATTGCAGCAACTTATTCTTGAATGCTGCCTTTAAGGCTGCATATAACCTGTTCAGAGAGGAAAAAAATTTGAAACAAAGAAGCAAAATGAATGATTTATTACTTTAATACCTACCTACAAAATATTTTTTCCTCTTTGATTTGTCTCAACACATGCTTTTTCAGTAATGAAATATGTGCCCTTCTGCAAGATACAAGCTCTGTCTCTCTGCTTTCCAGTGTCTTAACGAGCAGAGAGAGTGAAAAAGAAGAGTTTTAATCTTGTAGACGAGTTCTGCAGACATTATTTACCTGTTCTCATTTGAATTTTTTGCTGTTTTTCTCCGTGTTTGTGAGTTGTGCCTTTCCTTTGCTGTGAAGATTTTTATTTTTGCTAAACGCACAGACTTTCCAGCTTCTTGACTATTTGCTGTAGCAAACTGTATGGTCTTTACTGTAGTTAATGCACCTTTCCTTACTGATTGTGGATGCTTTTTGTATTCATGTAGTTGCTACATCTGTGAAATAGTTCTTTGATGTATTAATTTGTGCACTCTTGTGCCTTCTCCTTGCCTTGCTTCCCTTGCTTCACACCAATCCATATGACCTGTGTGCTTTTACAATTACTTTAAATTTTTTGCTTTTACTTAGATGGTTGGCAATTACAAGTTTATTTTGACTCAGGAGTTCCCTCATTGGTCATTCACTTTAATTTTTATTATTTTTGTATATTGCAGAATTGCGTCCCCTAATATGAAGGGTTTTTTTTTCAGATCACTGTTCTTCCACTGTTAAGATTTGTCAATCTTTTCTGTCCACGCCCTCCTTCCTTCCTCTATTTTGTATTTGTTTCTAAAAAGTGTTGTGGGATAATGTATTTTCCGTAAGTTCTCAATGATCTGCTGTTCTTCAAAGTTCCTTCTTTTCCCCCTTTTCCTCCTCCTGCATATGGAATACATTGTCTATATTTAACACTACAGCACCAGCTATTCTTCAGCTCATCTTCTGCTTTAATAGTACCCTTGGCTGTCGTGTAGAGTCGACTTGTTACTTCAATCTTGCCGCAAAATTCCCTGTAGCTTTACGGTGAATTATTTACATGTTGCAGCCACCCGGCCTTGCCGCAATGTGTGTGTGGTTTTGCTTCCCTGTACTACGTTCAGTGGTGGCTCTATTGCCAACTTGCAGCCAAGTTGCGTTTTGAGATTTGCCAGGGGTCTGGATAGCTGGGAATGCTAGAGACCAGGGAAAGGCTAGGACTGCTTGTAAAGGACAGCAAATGGTGGTAAAAGGGGGTTGAAAGTGCTGGAAGGAATCATAGGCTGTTACTGAGTGATTTGAGACTGTGTGAGAGAGAACTAAGGGCGAAATATGGTGGTGTAATGTAATTAGAGATTTTGTTGTATCCTGTCCCTATGTACATTCACAAATATGCAAGAGAAGCTGCCCCAGCAGCTCTTCCAGTACTCAGCTCTTGGAATTTCAGTGTTCTGCTGCTACCTGGGAAGTGCTACCATATGCTCCCAGAATCGTCTTGACTTCAGAATTCTGTTTTTAATGATGTCATTCACTGGCTGATGAGTGGTACAGTTTAGAAGCTGAGTACTTCATGTGAATGAAGGATTGGTTTATAATTAGAGAACAATGTGGCATCCTCTAGGCAGTAAGGGGCATGTGTTTGCATGCTGACTCTTTTCTGAGGGAAGGTGAACTTTCCTGTATTCTGTCTGTTTCTACTTTAGCAGAGGAAGTGGTTTGAAGAGTGAATTGGTCTCATGCTGCTTTGTATTGAGCAAACATTACTGGGAAACTGAGAATGACAAAAATTGTCATAACTTTATTCATCTTATGTGATAGTTGATTAAAATTTCGTTGCTGCACATTTTTTATATTCATTGGAATGTAACTTTCTTTGTAATAATTTATTCTGTCTGCTTGTGTGAATATTTTCTTGATTTCTTTCTTCCCCAAACAAATAAATAACTTTTGTCTTTCTTTTAGCAAACTGAAAAAGCTAAGCGAAGATAGTTTAACCAAGCAGCCTGAAGAAGTCTTTGATGTTCTGGAGAAGCTTGGTGAAGGGTAAGTACAGCTATTTACAGGGGCATAGGATCAGAGGGAAACAATACATAAAGCATAGGTTGGAATATTAAGTTACAGAGAGAGTGACTATAAATGTCCTAAGGAATGCCTGTATAGACAAATTTTACTACAAAAGCAAATTCATGCATCAGTAGATTTCCACACTTTCCCTAATATATTTATGCATTTTTGATGTCTGTTATTTCTTAGCATAGCAAATGTACTTGCACCTGTAATGGAATTAGAAACTCTAAATCTTGACAAAGATGCGTTCTTCAGCCTTTCCTGAGGTCCTGGTAGAACTGATCTTCTTGCAGCCTGAAAAACCCTCAAACCTCTGCATGATCATATGGCTTCTGTCACTTTTTGTGCATAATGGAAATCAGGAGCAGTTTGTCTTGTTTTTTAAAAAAATTGCCTCTTATTTTTAGGTCTTATGGTAGCGTGTTTAAAGCAATACACAAAGAATCTGGACAAGTTGTAGCAATTAAACAGGTCCCTGTGGAGTCAGATCTTCAAGAAATAATTAAAGAAATCTCTATAATGCAGCAATGTGACAGGTAGGTATGACATTCCTGTTCTCTTTTTAAGAATCTGTGTGAAAATGTATTTGTACTTGTGAGAATAGCTGAAATATAAACAACCACAAACATTTTTGTGGAAAAGTAAATTGTCCAACATAGGCTTTTTAATTAAAGGAACCACTTTGTGGACCTCCTCCTCTCCTTAGTTTGGGTTGAAGGAAGTACAGATAGTGTACATAACAGAAATTGTTGAAAGAATAAATACTGGCCTCTGCTTAGGATTCTCCATGCTTGCTTCACTTTACTTGCTCTGTTATGGCCAAAGGTTACTGTTTTCTTTAAATGTCTTAGGCTTTGTGAAATTCTGAGTTACCTGTTTCAGAAGATTGGTAAAGATGTTTCTAGCAAAAATTGATGGCTAGCAGTTAACTTCCAGAACAGTGTTCTCTTGGCTGCCTTTGTCATGCAGGAACATACCTTCTACAAAGTGAACGGTCTTGGTGGGCTATTACCTTACACTTGTTCACAAATGCTATATCTTATCATTGCAGGTCTTGTAGAAATGGAAGCCTTGATACAAGATGCAGAAATTACTTTGCATTTTCTGTCTATCGAGTTCTGGGCTGCCACTTCAAAATCAGCTTTATTGGTGTCAGTCTTTAGGCAAATATGAACAGTGTTTTGAGACTGCACAGCACTCGATGTTTTGAAAAGATCATCTTGTCCTGATTGGTAACAACACCAAATTGTTGCTGGGAATACTAGCATAGTATAGATGTGACAAGAGATGGTCACGAAAATCAGGGGGGTTTCTTTAGAAGTAATACAGCCTTCCTCATTTCATGAGTTCATAAGGAGCAAGATCAATATGTCATGCTTGTAAATGGTAGACATTTGGACTAGTTGACCTACCTTTCCTTCTGAAAAGGCAAATATATTTACTGCTAACAGTTGCTCTTAAATGAAATAGTTTTTTGATAGTGTTGAGCTGTCTTTTTGTAAAGATAGTATCATGTTGCAGGAGGCAACCATAGGTCCTCTCTTGTATCAGTTGTCTATATAAAGAATGTCGCTGCCAGAAATGCTGATCCTAAAATACAGTTCCTTGCTCCAAAACAAAATGGTGTTTATTCCACCCCACAGTGTAGGTGTTCTGATGAGAAACCACTCTGTGAAATCTCAGTATCTCACGTCCTGACTTTGTGGGAGATAGATGACAATTAACTGTAGCCTTCTTTAAGCTCCTGCAAAAACCCCACCCCAAACATTCAGTCTTTTATTTCCGTAAATACACCATCTAATAACTTTGGAAGGATGATCCTTTTTATGTTTACTACATCTGTTTCTGCCTTTCTTTTGCAAGTGACTCCAAGGAAGCATTATGTCAGATGACAAACTGATGAGTAGCAAGGCAATATGTTCTGTTTGTGACAATACTATCACTTCACATGGGGCAGTTCAGTAAGAAAATGCATTTGCAAATCCAGAAGGCTTCAAACCAACCCGAAATTCTCTTTAATATGAAAGTCTAGCTCTGTGCTTGAAATAAGTTCATGCTTGCAAAACTGGGAAAACATGGGTGAGTTTCCATGTTATTTTGGTCAGGAGAGAAGAAAACAAGGCAGTCTTTTTAAGAAGAGAAACATTCAAGAAAGGCCTTAGAGGAGGGAAAAACAAAGCTTTCTATCAGATGACTAATGTTTGGGAAAACTGTATTTGAAGATTGCTGAAAACATATACATGGTAGTTCCTTTATAATTTTATTAAGTAACCAGGATTTATTCTAATGAGGCATTGGTTAAGCTAATTACAGATTTAAAATGTATTTGGTTGCACTCGCTCTTTGGCTGTGTCAAACCGTAGTTTTTAACAACAGGTGTGCTGGTGGTTTTTTTTTTTCTTCTACTAAGAATTCATGTATTTATCTAACTTTTTTTTTCCTTCTAGTCCTTATGTTGTCAAGTACTATGGCAGCTACTTTAAGAACACAGATCTATGGATTGTTATGGAATATTGTGGAGCTGGCTCTGTTTCAGACATAATTAGACTGCGTAATAAAACGGTGAGTTGGTTTTTGGTTTTTTTTTAAGTATGTATAGCACTTCTTAAAATCAAGTCGTGAGGTAAGATCAGAAGCCAGAATAAAAACTGGAGTTACAAGACAAGATCTTGGCTGATGCCAAGGGGCCTATCTGTGCCTTGGTTTCCAGGAAACAAGCTCATGCAGTTGCTGACTGTCTTTGCGCATTCCTCTGTGGAATGATCACCGGCAGAAGGAAACGCATTTTGAAATACAAAGATCTTGGGAATTTCTTGAAAATTACTGCTTTGTAGAAGGCAAAACTGTGGCTTCTTTCCCCTACCCCCTTCCACCTTACAGTCTGTCAGCCGCCACTTAGTAGCTGCATAGTTTGGAAACAGGCAAAAAATTGTCTTACTCTCACTCGGTATTTGGGGAGCATGAGAAGTAACTGGCATTACTCAAGGAATGAGAAGGGGAAGAGATGCCAATTAAGGAATGTGAGAGGGAACCAAAATGAGGGTTGTATGGAAGAGTCTTAATGGACTTATAACAGCAGTAATATAATAGAAGCCTGTGGGTAGCAGGTTTTGTTTGTTCTAATTAAGAAACAGCTTCTCTGAAGAGTGTTTTGTTGTAGGTGTCAAACAACCTTGAATTCCTTTGAGTCCCTTGTTTTCAGTAATGGGCTGTAACATGAGGTATTGTTTTAACCAACAAGTACTCTGAGGTGACAGTGCTTGCTGGGCTTCACGTGTTGTAAGCACTCCCTGAAATGTTCCTTGCACCTTACTGGGGAGCAGAGGGGGAAAGTAAAGGAGAGAAAAGCAATGTTTAGGCCTAGGAAACAAGACATAAAGGAAAATGGAACCAGGTTTATTAGGAAGTGGAGGTGATGTCAAGGTTAAAGGGAGCCCCTCTGGAAAAGGTAGCTTGTATCAGGGCTGCCGTAATGTTGAACTGATGGCTAGGGAGAAGCCAAAACCAATGTGAGATTGCTGGAGTTTTGCAATCTCCAAAATTGGTGTTCTTGCAGTTGTATATTATCCAAGGATCAGTAGCTCCAATAAGAAATGGCATAAGCTAGTCTGGAATTTAAAAAACCAAAACAAACCATAACCCATTTAAAACAGAATTTAGAAAAAAAAAGAGCAAACTTGTTTGTGCATTGACATAAAATGCTTGAATTCTTATTTTAAAAAAGGTGTGCATGTGATTGTGTGTGTACTTATATAAAATCAGGCTATCTAGTTTTTCTTACATTTATTGCAGGATATTGACAGAGTAGATATATTAAAGATTTGAGGGGAAGATGTATTGGAGCAAATGCATACTGATGATCAGACAAACTACCTCTTCTGCTGCTGTTTGTGGTTAAAGTGTATATGATTAGAGCGCATGATTTCTATTTTATGAATCGAAATAATCACTAAATACATAGATACTGGCGATAAAGCTTTTGTAAAGGCAAGTCATGGAGAGCATGGCTAGTAGAGTTCTGTAAAGGAGTTGGTAAGGACACAGTTAATGCTGGCTCGTGTAAAGTTGGTTGGATGTGCTGAAATGTTTATGGACAGACTTCCACACCAGAGGCTCTTCAAGCAAATACAGCTGTAATCTGGAAAAATGGGAAATTCTGTCACAGGTGGGTAATCGTTTTAAATTTTAAAAAGAGGGTGTAGGTGGTCATTTTTGGCCTACTACATGGGTCTGTGCTGTCCTGTTTCAGAAGGAGAGTAGAAATACTGGTGAGAGAGGTTATATTCCTAGTGGTTGAAACTGGGAAATACTTGAAAGGGTTTGTGGTACTGAGAGAATAAGCACAAGTAGATGTGAAGAAATACATTTGGCTTGATGGGGAAGGCAAAGTCTTTATATTCAGGTTCATGAGCACTTCAGCCCAACTTTTAGAAATAGTTGAATAAATAAAGTGGTTGTCAGCGATTACAGTGGTACCAAGGATGCAGCAGAAAGTTAAAGAAGGTAACAAGGGTGATCAGAAGTTAAGAGTACTTCTCTAGAAGCAGGTAGCAAATGCTTTTGGCTGTTTCTGTGATGAGAAGAGGTACCTGGAGAGAGAGACATGATGAAAGGTTTTGAAAACCATGAGAAGCACCAAGAAAGTAAGATATGGTTATCTTACTGTTTTTTACAAAACAAGAGATCACTTGTGGTAGTAGATGCGAAACAAAAATATTTTCTTTGCACATGATGATGAGGGTCGCTGTATAGTTATAGAAGTTCTTGTAGATGCTGAGAGTTGATTTTCAAAAGGCAGCTAAATAAGACCAGGAAAAAAATGACTGTGACTGTACTCAAATGTGTAATGACTGGAGCAGGAAGTCCATGTGCTTCAGACCTCTGGGAAGGTGAAGCAGACAACTATCACAGTTTGCTCGGCTTGTACTTACATTCAGGCAGGCTACCAGGCTAGACAGAATTTTCATGCTGGTGTAAAATAC
>VYZQ01015781.1:0-42221 GCA_013400655.1 Mystacornis crossleyi | reverse complement strand
AAGCAGTGCCACTGCCTTGGAACCCTGGGATGATCCAATACCTTCCCACTCCGGCTTCTGACTGTCCCAGCTCTTCTCCTGTGCACCTCCGGTCCTCCCTCTTCTCCTGGTGGCCCCTCAGCGTTGTCCTGACTGGCGGGTGGGCCTGAGGCGGCCGAGGAAAGGGCTGAAGTGATGGCCGGGCCCGGCGGGCTGAGTTTGGCCTCTCTGCCCCCGCTCCGGCGTGAGGGCAAGAGTGGACCCAGAGGCCTGGGTCACCATCCTCCCTGAGGGGACGACCCGAACGGGCCCCTGGAGCCCTGACGGGACGGGTGCGGGCCGGGGAGGGCTCGGCGGGCTCGGGGCAACGGCCCCGCTCTGGCCCCGCTCTGAGGCGCTGCCGGCGGAGGGACCGCCGGGTTACCCGGGGTGAGGCACTCTTTGGCCGCCGGCGGAAGCACCCGAGCGTCCGGGCCTGCGCACTGCGGCCTATAAAAGCCGCGGGGCGGCGCGGAGGGCTGGGCACTCGCAGCCGGGGCTGGCCGGGTGTGGATCTCTGTGGAAGAGCTGGTTCAGGGGCAGGAGCCCCGGGAGGCGCTGGCGGCCTGAGAGACCCCCGTCCGCACCCTTACTGCTTCCTGCCCTCCCGCCGGGGCTGCGGCGGCGACAGCGACAGCCACCCCCGGAGCCGTGGGCCGCGCCTCCCCCCGCGTCGCTGGATGCTCTGGGGTTCGGTCCCTGAGCGGGGCCGCGGCGCCGGCAGCCTCCGCTGTGGTGGGACCATGGGGCCGGGCAGCGGCAGGGCACGGAGCCCCCTTCCCCGCTGAGAAGGCCCGGCGTCCCGGCGCCGATGCCGCGCTGTCCCCTCACACCCGGCCCCTGAGATTCCCCTCTTTCCCCTCCCCATGCCCGACGGAGCCCCTCGCCTCGGTGACGCCCTGCAGCAGCCCCGCCGGCCCGGGGGTCTGCGGCGGTATGAGAGGAGCTGCCCCCGCTGCCGGGGGCAGCCAGGACCGGGGCAGGCTCCCACCCCGCCGCCGG
This sequence comes from Mystacornis crossleyi, assembly GCA_013400655.1. Classification (NCBI taxonomy): domain Eukaryota; kingdom Metazoa; phylum Chordata; class Aves; order Passeriformes; family Timaliidae; genus Mystacornis; species Mystacornis crossleyi. The sequence goes on along the minus strand of VYZQ01015781.1, from coordinate 41,201 downwards.
CTGCCGTGAGGCGGCTGTAGCTGGAGGAAGAATCCCCTTTGTTTTCCCTCCGTCCTTCCCGGGGGCTTCATGCCCCGCTGAGGGATGATGGAGGTGGTGGGGGACTTTGAGTACAGCAAGAAGGACCTGATAGGACACGGAGCCTTTGCTGTGGTCTTCAAAGGTCGCCACCGCAAGGTAAACAGCGACGGGCTTCGCCCGCAGCCGGAGCGGGGCTGGTTACACAACCCGGGGCCGACAGAGCCCCTCGGGTGGGTGACAGCTGCGGTGGTGGTGGTGGGGTTTGTGTCCTCTGGGGAGTTTTGACGTGGTCTGGGTGTTCGGGGAGAAAAAAAGATCCGAAGGGAGGTGCGGGCTGGGCTGAGGCCCGGGGCTGCCCCGCGGCCCTGAGCTGGAATCCGGCCCCGGCATCTATAAACGCTTTATTCTTTCCCTTCCCTCAACCCCACCGGCCTGTCCGCGGTCCCACCGCTCCTCCCCGCTGTTGGCAGCTCCCTGACATAGCGGCGAGGGGAGAGTTGCAGCTGTAGGGGAGGCTGAGCCCTTTGTTTGTCGGGAGGGTCATGTTTATCTCGCTGGATAACGAGGGATCTAATGGAAAATTGTCTCCTTTGGGATTGGCTGAAGATTTCTTAAATTCAGAGGTGTCTGGTTTCTTGGCGTGACTTGCTAATCGCCCCGGATATTCATAGTTACGTTATGGTTTCTTGATGCTGTGAGTTTATTCTGGTGCCTAAAGAGCTTTGCTTTCCAGAAAACAGCCCTTCAGATTTAGCATTTTGGAGGAGTAAGGCAGCGCTCACATCTTGGGAGAGGCACAGTGCAGCGATTTTGGGGTTAAAAAAAGGTGGGGGGGGGAGAAAGGGAAACGGAAACTTTGAAGGCCAATGGAGGTGCTCCCACCTTACAAATAAATAGTTTATTTTTGGATAATTTATAAATAGGCAAGATATAAGCTTACTTAATATAGAGGGGGTTTTGTGTGATTTTCATCTGCAGAGCATAAAAAGGCTGAAAATGAGAAGTCCTTTAAGGACACTAAAGTAACTTGATCATTGTGAGAGGGCTAAAAAAGTAGATACATAGCACTGCTACCAAAAAATAAATGGGATATGATTACTTGTTTTTTGGGATTTTTAAATGCTTTGGTATCCATTAAAATACAGTGTAGCTGAAGCTGGATTTTAATAGCTGTCTAAGCTATTGTGGAATGAAATAGTTCTTGATGGTGTCATGTGATGTAGTAATCACTGGTGGGTAGAGGAGGGGTAATCTTGCAACTTTTTCTCAGTGCTTTACTAGATAGTTGTTAGAGGATAAAGTTTAAAAAAAAAAAAGTAAACTGACAATACTTTTTTTGTTTGCTTCCAGAAAACTGATTGGGAAGTAGCCATAAAGAGTATTAACAAAAAGAACTTGTCGAAGTCACAAATCCTACTTGGAAAAGAAATAAAAATCTTAAAGGTATGTTAATTTGCAGTGATTTTTAAAGCTGCTTTGCTCGAAAAGGAAAAGAGACTTCTGACCTAGTTCATTCCAGGTCATGGGTGGTATCACAGTAATTGCTGTTGTGCTGTTTCTTTGTTAGAGATCCAGAAATAAAAACACTAAGAAAAGCAGAAGAAAATCCATCTTTGGTTCTGGAAATGTCTCAGAACAGGTCATGAGCATGCTTTTGTAGTTAAAAGTAGAAGTTGTTGTGGAACCAGTCTCTGTGCTTTGCTTACTGCACGCGTGGAAGACTTTGTCCTTCAGGATGGCCAGTGTGGCACCTTTTCCCCGCAGATCACAGCTGAGGGTGAAGCATCAGTCTTTGATCTTTCTTCATCTTTTTTTGCTCAAAGCTGCCTTGAACGCTGAAATCAGTGAGCTGACTTTGGTTCCTGAAGCAGCTGCCCACTTCTGACCTGTGATAATTGCCTTAAAATGTGGAGTGTGGCTCCAACAGAGGAGATGTAACGGAGCATCCTTCAGTTTTTCAGTGTTACTTTATGGAAACATCTCCTTGGGTGGTCATTTAGCATTCCCTGCTCTCTGAATTTCACATCTCATTTCACACACCTTTGCAGTAATAATGAGTGCTGCTTTCTTCCCATGTTTCTGAGCTTCTTGAGATAGATCACTACTTTATATAGTTACATACGTATTATATTCTCATTTATTTATTATACACGAGAAGTTGTAGTGTTGGGTGTATTAGTGTGCTGCAAGTACTTAACAAACAAAAGTTGCAGATAAATCATGAGCTGTCCCATGAGTTTCATTTAATGTTATTTGGTTTGGAGTTCTTTGTATTATAAAAGTGAGGTTGATTTGAGCATGGTGTAGTTGGTTACTTCACTAAGCAAGAAATTGTGTAAGAGTAGAAAATTAAATCTAGTCAGTTTTCAGTGCTCATCAGAGGATCTTGTGCTCTGGTACTTTCTGTAACAAGTCACAGACATTAAGTTCTGGAACCAAATGTTTTTGTGACCTCTGGAGATATTGCCTAACTTCCTTATCCTGTAAATATTGTCAAAATAGCTGGGATTTCCTCCAAATTCCATCCGATCATCTTAAAAAAAATTCTCTTTGATTATCACCAAATCAGCATTATCAGCATATTAAATTAATAGTAATAGTAGTAGTAATAATACTAACCTATTTCCATAATACAAATATTTTGTTTTACAGGAACTTCAGCATGAGAACATTGTAGCTCTTTATGATGTCCAGGTAAAATATATTTTGATGCCTTTTTTGTCATTACAATTAATTTATGAAAATATAATGAATATATATATAACGTATGCCAAGTAGAAAACTTTGAATGGCCATTTATTTCGTTGCTGTCATCAGTTTGGTATTTAGCAGAAACAAGTGGCAGCAAGAGCAGCATCTTGGAGATCTCTGTGACAAAGAGATGTGGTGTTCAGCCCTGTGTCACAGTGAGGAAGAACTGAAGGAAGTAGAAAACCACAATCACATGTATCTATTGCTGTTGCCTGTGTGTTCAGAAGGACAGCACACAGTGAAAAAGCCAAGCAGACATTTCATCTTTTCAATTAAATTGCTTCAGATTGTCTTGGTCTCTTTATTCCCAGGGTCCTGCCTGATAAGGTGGAGGAGTCACTCTGCAGCCTGTCTAGGGTAGGGTGTTCTGCTTAGTAGGAAGTACATTTTTGTATCCTAAGGCCTGCCAGTGTTCAGCAAAGCTAAGTAAGACATGAGGTAGCTCATACAGCCATTTGTTCTGCTTGAATAAAAACTATACATTTATCTCCTGGGCTCAGTTCTAATTTTAAATACAGAGTTACACCGATGGAAAAAAATTACTGAGAAGCACCTTTGGGGCATTGCATAGTTAAAGCAACATACAGCAGAGATTGTGACATTCAGTGTTTCCTCTCTTTGCACACTCACATGCTAAAAGCTTTTAGTTTGTGTAGATGTGCAGCTATAGAGAGCTGTGCTCATGTGACATTAGGTGGGCTCAGGTTTTCTAGGGCTGTAGGACGTGAGTGACTTTTGGTACAAAGCAGTGATGTTCGTGTAGCAGCTGACTGTGCATCAGAACTTCTCGTTTCAATCTATAGACTCTGATTTTCTTGGATCTTGACTTCAGAATTCTTCATTTTGAATGATGCTGTCTGCTCTGAGAGGGAAAGTGTTGTCTGTTGCGCTTCTTGAGGAGACCAGGTTTTCCTGAGCATTGCTAAGTGGAAATAATCTCTCAGCATCCTAAATTTAGTACATCCAGACATCTCAAAAGCAACTGGAATTGTTGACTGAGGGTGTTGGTGTGTGAGTAAGCAGCTGAATTTAAGATTTATCATTTACAGTTGTTTACGTGTGAAGGTTCCTTAGTCAGCTCTGCAGCTCAGCCTGGGGGAAGTGGACAAAGTTAGGCATTTTGATGATTTAACATGTGAGCTTTGGTGAGACTCTTGTTCTTTTGATTTATGCACAAGGAAAGAGAGGACAGAGCCCTCTCTTTGCCTATGGTTTCTTTACATAAAGATTATTTATAAACATAACTTTTAGGCTTTTCTGTTCTGCCACAGGAAAGGGTGACAGGACTTCTTGAATGATCATTGCTGCTCCATTTGAGAAGGGGATGTTGCTGCTTGTCACCAACTGTTGTGTTTAAATCAATAAAAAAGCAAAGAGAAGGGCAAACCTGTGTCTTGTACCTTGATACATTTCACATATGTTCATAGCAAACACAAATCTTGGCAGCAGGATGCTGCTGTTATAGAAAGAATTGCTTTGCAAAACGTGGTATAAAGGGTGTGCCACTTGCACAAAGAAGCTTTTCCCTTTCTGCTCTGTTTGTGGAGTGGCAGACATCATTAACTTGTGTGATTACATTAATTTATAACCCAGCAAGAATGAACACTATGCAAGGCATTCACATGTCTAGGAGGCTGTTACATCTACTAATTTTCTTTATTATTTCATGTTCTAGCATGTGCTGCCCTTTTTGTTTGCCAGGGTATTGTGAACACAGTGATACAGTTCAGCAGATAAGACTTTAGAATTTCAAGCTATTTCTAAGTTTACAGAAGCTATTTTTTTTTTCCTCAGTGCTGGAGCCAGTGAAGTCTGTGTCACAGTAGGAAGTTCTCAGTGTGAATGGGAGTCTGTTTTATTTTCGTAGTTCTGTTGGGCTGAAGCTTTTCTTAACCTTAGACAGTTTGAAATAAGAAAATGCTCCTGTTTCAGATGTAGTTTGACAGATCATTTAGCTGAATAAGCCAAGAGTGGATTGTTGCTCTGAGTTTTCAGATAGAAAAGATGACGTGCAATGAAAGTGGCAAAACTAAGTGGAAAAAAGTGTAAATTCATTGTAATCAAGAATAAATATTTTCACATCTCGTAATATTAAATAAAATTATACTTTGAGATTAAAGCTATATACCTGGATAGCAATTTGGAATGTATCTTTTGAGAATGAAAGTACAGTTATTATTTTATATACTGCAAAAAGCTTCATTTGAATCGATTTTCAGGAGATAGTTAGGTTCTTTCTCCTTCATTTCTCTTCATTTGTGGTTGTGTTCCTGTTGCATGATCAGTGACCAGTCACACAAGTCAGCAGAATAAAGACAGATACACCATGAAAGTTTTAATTAAATCCAAGAAGAACTTGGGGGCCATTCTGCTGATTGTGCATGAACATCTTAAAACCTTCTCCACTGCTGATCCTTCATCTCCTGTGAATACTGTTTTGGTATGTTATTAGTGTGTCTGGAGTTAAATTACTAGAAGTGCCCATTCATCTGGAGCCACACCCCAGAGAACTGGCGTGTGTTCATGGTGGCATAAAAATGTTTTGTTCTGCAGCCAGCAGGGTAATTGCCCTTGATTTCCGTGAGGTGGACGTGCAGCTCTGGCAGGTTTGAGCTGCAGATAAGCATTTTATGTAAGCAGAGCACACCACTGCTGTTGGTGCCACCTCACAGGGCTGGGGAGCTGGGTGTGGAGGCCACTGAGGGAACTTGTAGAGATATTTAAATAAAAACCCTCCATCTGTGAGAGACTAATGTTTTTCAGCAGTAAGGCTCTGGAAAATAGCTCACCTCTAAACAGGAAATTAATTTTTTGTGAAGTGCTTAAAGACACTCAGATACAATAGATGGATGGCAAGGGAGACATTTTTCAGTTATCTTCTTGGGCAAGTGTTTGATTGTCTGTCATTCAAGAATAAAAAAACTCCCAAATCTCTGAAATGGTTTAGAGATGCAACTCTTTTCCCATGGTGGTGCTGTGGGATGTCATTCATCCTGCAAAAGAAAACCAATCTTGGATCCTGTTAATTGGGGAAGTGGAGCCACTGTTTCTCAAAAGCAAAAGGAGCCTAAAATAACCTCTAACTCGCCAGCCGAAAATACACTGGGATCCTTGGGTAAAGTATTCCACTGAAGTATGAAGGTATCAGTAAGTTATTTGGAATGTTCTATATTTAGGGCTTGAATTTACAGTTTTGTGCAGTTCATGATCCCAAGTGTGTGCTGAGTAGAACTAATCTCTTACACAGTGCCAGACAGTGCCTGTTTTAGCAAATAATTTAATTCAAACCCTCTCTAGAATGTCAGCCCTCAGAATGAAAGCTTGTAATGTATCTTGGAGATAGCATTTTAGGAGAGTGAATTAATGTCCTCACTGTATGGAGTCTGAAGTTTGCTGTTTGAACAGTAGTTTAGGGAGAACTAATTTCTAGAGTGTTATTGGAGAAACAGTATCTGGATAAAAATTGTTTCTTGTCTTAGCTTGCTGGTACAGAGCAGGCAAAAAAACCTGCAGCTGCTTCTGCTGTCCTTGGAAGCAGAGAAAGCCGGTGGGAATGGAGCCAGAGATCCTTCTGGGACCTACAGCTCAGCCTTTGCTTGTATGCAGAGCCCAGGAGATCTCACTGGGGGTGGAGAGGAGGAACTGTTGTTTTAGCAGCAGGAATTAAATGCCACTGGTTTAGCCAAGGACTCCAGTTGGTCTGGTACTGCTGCATGTGTTTCTTGAGATACTTGCTCCAGGCATCCCGTGTGAGCTCCTGATCTCGGTGTCTCACAGCTTTCGTTGCCTCCATACTCCCAGCATGGCTCTTTCAGAACAGAGATGTCTCAATATCTTCAGTTTTGTCCCCTCAGCTCCTTGCTTAAGGCCTTTGTGTTTGTCAATACCCATCCTCTGTGTCTGTGTGGAAATAATTGTATGAGTACATGGTGCTCAGATAAAAAGAAAAGTCTTGCCCTGTAGCAACTGTAAAGATTTTGAAACATTACCTGGCAGCTGATGCTGGCTGAAAGGTTGGTTATGACAGTGCAGGAATGATGCCAGTGTAGATGCTGGAGTTTGGGCACAACCAGAATTAGAATTTGTTCTGGCCCACAGAACCAGAGTTGGAGTTACTACACAGACCTTAGCTTACCTGCTGTGCCTAGATGCTGTAATTTGAATTTCAGAACTGTTTCAGAAGAGTTACTACACAGGCCTTCGCTTACCTGCTGTGCCCAGGTGCTGTTATTTGAATTTCAGAACTGTTTCACAAGATTTTCTGGTACACAAGCGTGCTGAACCTTTGTGCTGAGAGCAGCTCTGCCTTTTCTTGGCGCTGGGCAGCAGAGCAGCCTCTTTCCCCACTTCCCATATATTGGTTAAATACAGCATTTCACATAACAGCAAATGAATGATTTCTCCGTGGCTGATTGCTCTTTTATGTGAATAACTGGCAGCATGCACCCTGTTTGAATCCTACAGGCACATGTCAAGTGACATTTAGTCTGAGATTTAACATTTAGTCAGAATTAACAAAATGTTCAGTCCTTTAGGTGATAGGAGCTGAACACAGAAGTTGCTGCTGTGTTGCACTCACAAAGTAAACCAAGAGTATCTGTAATACAGAGAGAAACAACCTTTGAAAGATCTGGACCTGTCCTTTTTCACTAAATCATTAGAATTTTTGCCAAATGTATTTGAAGCTGGGGGAAAAAAAAAAAAGGAAAAAAAGGTATGTTCCTGGCCAAAAAATTATATCCAGTATAATAGCATAAATGAACATAGCAGAAAATTAATCAGATAACAGCAGTGCACAAGCTGTCAGGTTAACTCTCATGCTTTTGGGACTCCCATCATAAACTGCAATGAAATAAAACCTACAGACTCGAAGCAAAAAGAAAGTAACAGTTTCCCACAGTGTCTGCTTTGGGAACTCACTAGGCTCCTTGCAGACCTTTAGCTTGTTCTAAAGGGGGACTCGTGAACCAAAATGAAATTTAGAGAATGTTCCTGTCAGTACTCCAGAGATCCTGCAACAGCTCTTGGAAGTAACCATAGATGTTTTGACTTCTTTTTCAATTAATGTTTTTTAAAATGGAACTACTGGGCTGAGACTGTGATGCAAGTTGGAGCTTCACATCCCCCAAGACAACTGGTGGAAGCCTTGGATTAAAACGTAGCAAGTTTTGGCAAATATGTTGCCTCTTAACCTCTTTAAGTTTCCCTGTTTACCTTTCAGGATTGTAAAATGGTTTCCTATTAACCTTTGCTATCTTTTACTTCAGCTTGCAAGTAAAACTTAGATTCAGAATAAAAAGGAGCAAAAGTGGGTTTTTGTCAAGAAAACTTTAAGCAGCAAAACAAGGGTCGCTGGGCAAAACTGGTAATTGTTGCAACACAGCAGATATTTGTTTTGCTTATTTATCTAGGTAGAAGTGTAGGTCAGAACAACTCCAGCTGCACTAATTTTGTGATCTGTACATCAATGCAAATTGTTGAAAGCTTTGTTATCTGTTTCAAGAGGCAGTTTAAAATAACTTGCTAGATCAGCTTTATTCCTGCGTGTTAGATCTGAAACATGCTGGTTTTCTAATCTTTCCATTTTGAGCACTTTGCTCTGCTTAGCAAGTCAACAGAAATCACAAGTCTGGAGAATGTTGATAGGGAGAGCTTTATTGTTCAGCAAAATAATTTAGAAGGGACAAATGTGTCTCCAGAACTGACTTGTCTTTTCTGAATGTATTCCCAAATGGAGATCACATCCCCAGTCAGGCTGGCCCAGAACTGTAAGGTAAAATCTGAGCAGCTCTGAGGGGTTGAACAAGTTCAGCTGTTTTGAACTAAAGCTTGTGTTGGTGGGGTATTGAAAAGTGTTTGGTTATGAGTTCAAGTTGGGACAAGTTGTGGCTGGGGAGGTTGGTATCAGTTCTGTGCAAACTATTACTTCCTCAGTACGAGCTGGAGAGGACTTCTGAGTCTGGGAAAATGACTTTTGGGATCTCTAATCTGCTCTACTGATTTATTAAAAAAGGATTATCCAAGATACATTAAGGATACACACTCTATTTCTTACTGTGACTTTACTTGGTGACTTGATTTGTTATTTTTCATCAAGAATATCAGCTTAAAAAAAAAATCATGAGTAATGCTATTTAAGGGCAATCCAGTGTAGTTTGTAGAAATGACTTTCTAAACAGGTGAGGGCTGCTACAACAGGGCCAATCCTCAGCTCTGTGTTTCTGAAGAGAGCAGGTCACTTGAGAGGACCTTGTTTCCCAGGGAATCCAGCAAACACATCCTCTTAGTTCTGGGATGAATAAATGTCTGTCATGAGCCGAGCATTACGTGCTGCCATAAGCTGCTGGTTTGTGCAGCGGAGGCTCTGATGCTGTGGAACATCTCCCTGATTCATGGGATTGCAGTGCTCGGGTGCAAATCCAGGAGCTGAGCTGCTTTCTTGTCACTGCAGAGTGGCCTCTCCGTGCTTCTTAGCTGGCTTGTTCTTTTCCATGTCACAATTGTCCTTTAAGTGAAGCGATCCTCAGTTGGCAGAATTTTCAATTTGATGAATTGGGATCCCAGTTGATATTTGGCATCTTCGGGGTTCCTGGAAGAGAGTCTCTGTCTTGGAAGGTGTTGTTGCAGAGGAGCGCTGCAGAAAGGAACAATTATCATTCTATATTTTCAGTAATTTGCAAAGCAGGTAATTACTAATGGGTTTTTTTGCTTTGCTGTATGCACTGAGGTTTTGAGGTGTTTATAGGAATGTAAATTATGGTTCATGTTGGCCACAGCTGTTGCAGAAACGTGGAACAATTGGGACTTCCTGAAATGTGATCTGCTGCTGCTTTAATGTTCCATATTGTTTGGAGTTTGCCTTTTATTCCCAACAGATTTGACTCGTGTTCCTAGAAACTTGCTTTCTTTGAAGCTAATTTCCAAATGTAAACAAATCTGCAAAATACACTTTATGTTCTGGGCTGGAAAGAACCTGAAATGCATTTCTGTGACACAGACATGAGTGACTAAATGCCTCCCAAAAATGAAGCAGACTAATACAGTCTTGAATTAACCGTAAAGCCGCCAGTTCATCTGGAACTGTAATTATTACCATTATCTGGAGTTGTCTGGATCTCTGTGTCTGTGATGGATTGGCTTTGATGGGTTGTGCCATCCCTGAGCTCTGTGCTGTGTGTGGTGTTTGGGGTCCTTGGTTTCTCTAGCCAAGGCCCGTGGGCCCATTTTTGCTTTTACTTCTCTTTTTCAAGCTTTCTAACATAAGCTGTTAGTGAGCCCTTGACAGTGGCACCCTGGTGGTGATTCTTGCCAGAGTGGTCAAATTAAACATCTGCTGAAGGTTCAGTGCAAGCACCGAGAAGGGTGGCTGAGTTCTCAGCGTTTATTTTGCTGTGCAATGTTCCTTTTGACTTTCCTGTGACACTCTTTAGCAGGATTTAGTCAGACTGTCTGCAGTCCCACTTCCCACTGGGGCAGGTGCCCGGCCTTGTCTGGTGCCATCTCGCTCTTCTCCTTCAGCTGTCTCAAAAAACATATTTCCCTCAATCTGTCACCCCTTGTTTAAGTTTATTTTTAAAGGGAAAGGGAGGTAACATACTGTGTAACTAAAAGCATCATCCTGTTTACTGTACACTTCCCTTCAGTTTCCTTCCAGTTCTCTTTGTGTTCTTTGATTTCAGTCTTAATCAGCTCAGAGGGAGAAAAAAATACTTTTACTCTATAAAAACTCTCAGAATCTTCAACTTTGTAGGCCCAACAGAACTATTTTTTGCAGGAGACTGTGGAAAACAATGTTGATTATTAGCAGAGACAGGTCAGGCCTTTCTTCCCTCACATGAAATAAATATTTGGAAAAAGGATGAATGTTTTTTGTTACAGTCAGGTTTAAGCATAGATATTTTTTTTTAACTGGATTTTTGTGGAGTGTGTAGATAATTTACAGTACAAGTTAGGCAATTTGTCTTTCAGGAACTTTTCCCCAAGAGAGGGAATTCAGGTTGCAGATAGGTCATGGGAGGTCAGTGCTTTGGAAAATCTGAGGAGGATGGACACAGCTCACAGCTCGGCCATGAGGAGCATGGCAGGGATGTGCTTCTGCCAAGGGCTTGCTCAGGGAGACTCTTTTTGGAAGTATTGTCTGGTGATTTTATTTTTTTACATGCGGAAATGTAAAATATTTCATGGTGGAGAATCTACATTTTTGCTGTGCTCTGAAATGGGAACTTTCCATTAAGGTGTCTCAGCGATTGAAAAATCCCATGTTACACTTGGTTAATGCAGGTACAGACTTTGTCTTTTGGTATTCTTAAATCTGTTTTCTTCTCCTCTTCTAGGAAATGCCCAATTCTGTCTTTTTGGTCATGGAGGTATGTGTTAACATGTATGTTTCTGGTTGATTTTAAAGACTTTTAGACAAAACTATTCCTTTGCACAGCTGCAAACTAACCATGGCTTGCTAAAACATACAATTTTGAAAAGTAAAGTATGAATTTCCTGTACCTCACTAAATTTATCAGCACTGTTTGTTTCATAAATCATTCAGTTTCATGTTATGATACTGTAAGTATTAATGAAGTGTGACACCTCAAATTATTAATTACAAATAATTAACAAAGCAATTTTAAGCCAAACAGCTGGAAGGGATCTAATTTTCATTAAGAGATTACAAAGTAGAAACGATATAGCAGGTGTTTCAGTGCTTGTATTTTGAATAAAACCCTTTGTTTTTAACAGTACTGCAATGGTGGGGACTTGGCAGATTACTTACAAGGTAATTGATTACTGTATTTCCCTATTATTTTGCTTTGCATGGTTATATTCTGCATTCCTGACATCCACTGCTGTTTCTCTGAGACTTCTGGCTGTGTTTTAAATATGGGTGAATGAGGGTGAATGTGATAATACAGAGACAGAAAATGCTTTCTTTTTGCCATAGCTGAATGTAACCTTCCCTTATTTGTCAATGAGGGAGAAACTGTAGTTAACCATAAGTAGCACGCTGAAAAATGTGTGGGTTTCTATTTCTAAAACTGCATTTTGGGGGCTGTTCCCATGTTTTGATTCCACCTGTTTTCTTTTCCGAGATGTGAACTTGAAAGCACTGATTTACTTATATAATAATGCTCTCAAGAAAGAGGCAGTGCTGGCTTAGGGGAGATTTTCCATGGCTCTGCCCAAAGTGAGGACAGAATTTATAGAATCAGGACAAATGGATTCTTCTTACAACCAAAATTTTGAGCAGAGATGTTAATCTTGATATTTTTCATGATGAAAATATTCTACTTGCCCTCGTATCTTAGTGTGTTGAAGGAATCCTTTTTGTGCACAGCTATTGTTATGGTAACTGTGTGTATTAAAAGCCTAATTCACTTGCCATTAAAACCTTTGGAAAGACTCAGTGAAATCCAGCTCCTGTGCTCAGTGCTTTTTCAGGCTGCAGAATGAGATAATACATTCAGAAGAGACTTTCTAAAGTACATCTCATTTTTTTTAACTTTCAAATTAATTTTATCATGGATGAAATTCCTGAGCAGAGTGGTTCTCAGCATCCCAGAATCATTTGTTTGAAGAACAAGTTTTATGGCTTCAGGTTTTAACGTGATTTTTGGATACACTTTATATGAAGTTCTTTTATTTTCTTATCTCCTTTGCCTTTTTAGCCAGTCTAGGATTTAATGGCGGTTGAGAAGTTTTACAATTACGATGCTACCAAGTTGAATAAACTGCTGTAAAAACAGATGATTCAGAGTTCTGTAGCTGCTGTAAAACTATAATGATGTTTGTATTTTTGAGAATATATGCATTTGAGAAAAACACTGGGGATTGGCTCTAATTCATAGTGATTGGATTATAATTCACTCCATTTTCAACTGATCACTGTGAAATTTATTGCTTTCACCCAACGATACTGATATTTATTCTCCCCCCTGCTCCTGTGCGTGTCATTCCCAGCTAAGGGGACTCTGAGTGAGGACACCATCCGAGTGTTCCTGCAGCAGATTGCAGCAGCCATGCGCATCCTGCACAGCAAAGGCATCATCCACAGGGACCTCAAACCCCAGAACATTCTGTTGTCCTACGCCAGCCGTCGGAAATCCAGCGTCAGTGGCATACGCATCAAAATAGGTAAATTCTCTCTGACTGGAAAGGTAAATCAGCACTGCTGGATTGTTTCCCTCCTCAGAAATGTCTCTCTAGTTCAAGTACTGGATATGGAGTGCATTCAGTTGATGCAAATCAGACAGCAAGTCAAGAATGATGAGCTTCATGCTGTGATGCATTCTCAGGATAAAAAAAGCTTCAATCATAAAGACCTTTTTGATGAAATCTGCAGGACAAATCTATTTAGCTGATGTTTCTAGTACTAAGCTATTTTAATTAGGCATATATCTAACTTTTGATACCCAGAGTAACCTTTAACCCATTTCAAAACTGCGTGTATGCAAGACTTCCAGCTGTTTGCTTTTTTCGTGGTAGACCCTTCTAAGGGTTTTTTGAGAAGTGTAGAAATGAAGGTTATGATCTATTTTTGGCATGGCAGAAGGGAGGTTTGGCCTTGTAACAGGGGAGAGATGTCAACTATTCAGGATGCTACCAAACTCCTCTGCAGAGGCCACTTCAGGAGTTTTAATCACTCCTTGTTACCTGTTAAGTGTCTGTTTAAAAATACCTTGTTTTTAGCAAGTTTTTCCCTGTGCTTTTGCTCAAAAACTGCACAGGGGAGACAAAACTTCTTCCCTTGCTGTTCTTACTCGATAGCTTCAGATGCTTTTGCCTGCATGGAAAATTCAGGCACCTGAAACTCAACTTCTTAAACTTGTACCTGGTGTGATTTCACTGCAGGCAGATTGTATATTCATCACTCTTAATGAGCCATTTATATTTAGCCAGTGACTCTAATCCTTTCCTGCTGACGCCAGACAGGCTGTTCTGCAGCTGGGGAGGTGCCTGAGCAGCAGTTTGTGCAAATGATGTCACTGCTCCTCTTGGCTTGCTCATTTAAAAGATAATACATTATTCTTTCAGCATGACAAAGATTCTGCTATTCCATGTAGCTGGCTAGATATTAAACCTGTCTTTTTTCAATCCCACTGTTAATTGTAGCAGATTTCAGGCAGAGACAGGTGATTTCTAGGCTGTAAAAAATTTGAAAATGAGCTTTTTTTTTTCCATTGACCAAGGTTGTTCTTTACACAGCTGACTTTGGGTTTGCTCGTTATCTGCACAGCAACATGATGGCTGCAACTCTGTGTGGCTCCCCTATGTACATGGTAAGGGATATTTCACATTATCTTGCTTATCTCAAACATTCTCCTGCCAGAGCAAAATAATTGACTGCTTGCAGATTGGCAAATGCCTCGTGTTGCTTTACAAGGATCAGGGACAGAGTGCAGTTCCCTTTTCCATGGTTTTACTACTTTTTTTTTTTTTCCTTGGGATTTGGAGATCACGATTGTTAAAATCAGAGAGACATTGAACATTTCTTAGTGGTTCTTTGTCCAAAAGAAGAACTGCATAAGCCAAGAAAATAACACTTCCCTCTTCTTCCCGGACATGCCAGATTCTGGATGCTTTCTTCAGAACATCAGCATTTCTAGTTTTTTTGTGGTTTTGAAACCCAGCTTTCATTTTAGATGGAGCTGTTACCTCTCAAGCCATGTGATGCACACGAAAATGTTAATTTTCTCTTGCAATAAGGTGATCTCTGTTAATACTGCTCTGACAGTAGATTCATATTGCTGTGGCTTTGGGTTTTTTTTGTTTTCCCTTCTGAGACTTTGCTGTTCTTCCCAGGCCCCTGAAGTGATTATGTCTCAACACTACGATGCTAAAGCAGACCTGTGGAGCATAGGAACGGTGATTTATCAGTGTCTTGTTGGAAAACCACCTTTTCAGGTAACACTTTCTTTCCGTTTCCCTCTTCTCAGTCTGAAGGACATTCCTGGGGCTCTTGCTTCTAGCCAAGAAAGCAGAAGCAAGTGATGTCTGAGTCTAGTGTTGGTGCTGCAAAGGCTTGAGAAGACCAAGGGAGAAGTTGTTTATGCTTAGTCTGCATGATGAGTGTGTTCAATCCAGAGGAAATACATAAATAAGGATCCTCAGTGCTGAAGTCACTGCTCTGCTTGGTGTTTTTCCCCCTTAATGCCCATATGCAAAAGCCTCCTTTTTGTGTATGTGTGCCTAGGTACAAAAGCTATTTCCTCCATGAAACTGAGCTTTAATTAATGTACATTTCTATTTGACAGGCCAATAGCCCTCAAGATTTGAGAATGTTTTATGAAAAGAACAGGAATTTGATTCCTAGGTATGTCACCATGGCCTTTCCTGTCACACTTGTTGATTGAACACTTCTTCATCTCGGGGAATGCCTGGGGTCCATAAAAGTATTTGCTGTTGCTGTCTTTGCAAGGATGTAGTGTGATACCAGTGAGTCATGTTGCATCTTGCCTGCATTGTACCTAGCTGAAACTGAGTGTACCAAGGCTATAAAGCAGAGGTAGTGATGACTTAGGGACGTGGCAGAATGCTGATTTCCTGAAATTCAGTGTGCTATGCATTATTCAATGCATGCGTTGCATTTAATGCATGTTTTACTTCCTCTTGTGTGCAGCATTCCTAGGGAAACATCAGCTTACCTGGCTGACCTGCTGTTGGGTTTGCTTCAGAGAAACCAAAAAGATAGAATGGACTTTGGTATGTATTTCTTTTTCCCTCTTGCTCTTTTGACTTTCCTTGTTAGCTGTATTCATGTGACCAGAATAATTATCTTGACCTTTTGTCTACAGCCAATTACATGAGAAGTGAAGTGGGTTTTTTTCTTCTCTGTTTTCATAAAGAAAGCAGAGTAGCTAAAATAAATCACTGTCAGTATTAAGTGATGCACATAAATCATGATTTAGTGGTTGAGTAGTGAAATATAAATCAGTTTAATTCTTTCAGCTGTGCCCTTTCCTTTGAGGATTTACTGCTACACCTTAAATTTCATGTTGAAGTCTTATTTCTGTTACTTTAACTGGTGCTTTGGCATTGGACTGGGAGCAAACATTTTTGATGTCCATGTGGTTGCAGAAACGTAACAAAGTACTGGAAGAACCCACTTTGGAAACACACTATTGAAAAGTTAAATCTTGATTAATTCTTCTTAGCTGCATCTTGTATGTCATGATATTCAAGCTCGTTATTTAAATTTTATAGCACTACTTTTTAATGCAGTTTTATCATAGCTGCTAGGAAGTGTTAATCTTAAAATTTTAGTTCAGATCCAGAAAAAGTTCATGCTAGTTGGGTAAAATATCACAAATTATATTGACTGTATCCAGAGGTCAATATATAAATCTCTATGTGTAGGAGAAATAATACATCACAAACATGGACTGTGAGTAATTGATTCCACTCTGCACTCTGGCCGTGCTGATCCCTACAGTTTCTTCAAACATGGGAAATTCACTGTATCACTTGTGGTGGTGGGAGAAAGCTTTTGTGCTTCGAAAGAAAAATAGAAAGCAGAGTGGCAGTGATGAAAGTCATGTTTTCCTTGGCTGAGCCACTTCAGGGCCTCAAAGGGGCTGCTCTGGAATGTGCTTCGCAAAGGGAGTGAAAGGGAGAGTTTATAGCAGAGCTGTTGTTAAAGTAAAAATAGCACTGGGAATCTTGTTGATCTTCCAGCAGTATAAAGTAGAACAGCAGGTGTTGTACAAAAGCTGGAGAGCACCTGATCCCTGTGTTAAAGTTAATAATTATGCTGTTCAGGCAATTACAGCTGGATTCCTTCCCTTATCGGGTCATGGAGAAAAGCGTTGCTGAAGGAAGGGAGATACTGCAGGCCTCAGATTCTTTCTCCTTTTTTTTTTTCTCTCCTTGTTATTGGCCTATGTCTGAGGCACAGCTTTGTTTTGCCTCAAGTGTTAGGACATTAAAGTTCACCCAGCTCAGCAGCTGGCTCCCACCAACCCTCAAATTCCCTGAACCAGCTGAACGCTGCTCCTTGCAGAGCAAAACTTTCCGTGGAACCTGGTGGCCAACTGGTTATGCTCAATTAGAAGTGCCTCAGCATATCCATTTACAACAAAAGCAAAGTATTTCTAAAGCAACAACAGCGAGTTCACTGAGGAATTGTTAAAGAAATGGTGTCTAATTCTGCTTTATGCTGTGAACTGGCTGCACAGGTCGTGTTGTGGAAAGTGGAAAGGAGAATGGCTCTGCTGTGATTTTTTTTGCCACCTAAGGTGTAGCATTAATGGATTCAAAAACAAATGTCAATCCTTGGGAAAGGCAGAGCTGAAAATACTTTGAGTGTCTGAAGTGAAAAATGCTCACTGTTTTGAAGAGCAGACTAAAACTGAATTACTACCACAGAGAACATAATTTCCTCAGCAGTATAGGAAGGTTTCTTGTGTACATGGCTTTAAGTGCAGTCATAAGATGTCCTCCAGTGATTCAGTCTGATTTGCCTTGCTGACTGATGTTTGAAGTTATTCAATTGATTCTTGTTTCCTTTCCAAACTCTACAGCAGCACATACCATAGAAAGCTTTAATCTTTTATAAGCTCTTCACCCTCTGGCTCTGCAGTGTTGATTCTGGGAAGGCAATCATTTATCACCATCTGCAATATAGTCTGTAAATTCTGTCATTTGTACATCTACTCACAGTGGTGGTTGTTTCTTGTTCTACAGAAGCATTTTTCAACCACCCTTTCCTGGATCACCTTTCAACAGTGAAAAAATGTAAGTAGGTTTTGGGGTTTTTTGTCACTTATTCGTGTAAATGATGAATGTTGCGGGCTGGGAGGGAGAAAGATCTGCCAAATATCACACTGTTTATGGGACGTTTTCCTCAGCCTGCCTGTTGTTGTGCTCTATTATGAGCCTGAGTGTTGAATCCTTTTTTGTATTATGCCAGACTGAAATGTGATACTTATTTACTTGTTCTTTTGACGTTTCCACTGAACTTAAATACCCTCGTGTGATTGAGGATGTGCTGTTCTTACGAGCTGTGTAAGGGCTTATGAATGAGCAGCAGTGAGGAAATTTGTTTGAAATTCAGCCTTTTGAAGTCTTAGTCCCTTTTTTTCCCCCCCTCTCTGTGTTTTTCTCTTCTAGCTTGTCCTGTACCAGTGCCCACATACCCAGGCTCAGTCTCTGGCAGTTCCTGTGGTAGCTCTCCTTGTCGCTTTGCTTCTCCTCCAGTAAGTTCTGCGGTACACAGCAACCTCCAGAAAGTATTTTCTGTAATGTTTAGCCAAGGGTTCATGAATTTTTTAGATCTTTTAATTCTGACAGTGTAAACTGTCATGTTCAAGAGCAAAGAGCAAGGAACACCTCTGTCTTTTCCTTAAATACCATTAACATTTCGGTGCTCTCTTGCTTCTTGTGTTGTATCTTGTGGGGTTTTTGTTGTTCTTTTTGGTTAAGGTAAAAAATTATATATATAAGTATCAAATGCTAGAGCAGCAAATCTTTAGATCTTCTAATACGGTTTGCAGTGTAATGGCTGTTACAGATAAATTTTGAATTGGCCCTTTTGGCTAAGGCCCCTTATTAAATCAGTGGCCTAAATTTTATGTGACATTTGCAAGAGGTATATCTGTATCACCAGGATTGATTGAATAAATCACAGTGGTTTAAACTCACAGCCTAACCAATACAGAACTGTCTAAACTGACACTGCAGGGTTATCCAGTATTTGAAATTTCACAGTTGAAAAGCATTTCTACTTTCTGAATCACTGGATTTACAGTGGGGTTTTTTTCCTTTCTTTTTCCCAACGCCCCCCTCCAGTCTCTGCCAGACATGCAGCACATTCAAGAAGAAAATTTGTCTTCCCCTCCACTGGGTCCTCCTAACTATCTTCAAGTCTCTAAAGACTCTGCCAGTACCAGCAGCAAGAACTCCTCGTGTGACACAGATGACTTTGTTCTTGTCCCACACAATATCTCTTCAGACCACTCGTGTAAGAACCTTTCTTATTTTTACATCTCAAACGAATTTTCATTCATAACACGCTTCCACCTCCTGTTGTTCTTTGGCTCTCTTTGCTATAAATGTGTCTGAATTCACACTGAAATTAATTTCTGTAGTTTAATTACTCTTTGGAGGGAAATTCTTTGGTACTACACGTCCATCTGGGACATTTTTATCTTCAATTGAGCAGCCAAATATGTAAGAGGGGTGGTTTAAAGTCGTGGAAAATAGTGGGGCTTGGCAGTAGAAGAAGAGATTCAGTTGTAAACAACTGCTGATAAAAGACACAAGGATTCTCTTGGAATTCTTTGTTTCCTCCAGACTCCCTGAACATTTGTAGCTCATGCTCTAGAGCTTTAAATAACAACTGCAGGTAAAAACATNTTGGCTCTCTTTGCTATAAATGTGTCTGAATTCACACTGAAATTAATTTCTGTAGTTTAATTACTCTTTGGAGGGAAATTCTTTGGTACTACACGTCCATCTGGGACATTTTTATCTTCAATTGAGCAGCCAAATATGTAAGAGGGGTGGTTTAAAGTCGTGGAAAATAGTGGGGCTTGGCAGTAGAAGAAGAGATTCAGTTGTAAACAACTGCTGATAAAAGACACAAGGATTCTCTTGGAATTCTTTGTTTCCTCCAGACTCACTGAACATTTGTAGCTCATGCTCTAGAGCTTTAAATAACAACTGCAGGTAAAAACATAAAACACTTCTAAGAGGAAAGGTAAAACAATCAGCCTGGGCTTATACAAAGGAAAGACTTGGATGTAGCACATTTATGACATGGTCCCAACCTGAATTGCACAAAATCAGCTGATTTCTGGACAATGCCACCAACTTGTGGTAAATATTTGACTAAATGGCCACCTGGAGGGTTTCTGTCATCCATTGTTGTGAACATCCCAGTGCTGATACCTTGTACTCCTAGACAATGGAGTTCATTTCAAAATTATTATTAATATGGCAAAACCCCAGAAACAAACAGCAAAATAACTTGTTAAAGAACTCCCTTCCCCAGTTCCATTTCTGTTGGTGCTCACATTTGAGGTGTTTTCCTACACAAAACCTTTTCTGGGAAACTTTTGTATGTTCCACAGAAGTGTTTTTCTCTACAGCAGCAATATGGAAGATCTAATTTTTTTCTGATTCTGCTTCCTGACGTGGGTTTTCCATGTGTTCCCTCCTGCAGATGACATGCCTTTGGGAGCAGCTGGCAGGCGGGCTTCCAGCGAGTTCTTGATGTGTGGAGGGTAGGTGTGCTGAGCTTCTTCCAAAAGAAACCTCTTCAAAAATTGATGCTACAGCTGCAGAGGGGGGTTCTGAGCTTTTGGCACTGGGTTGTCATAGCTCTGTGGACTTTCTGAAAGATTAACAAGAATTGAATTTGAGTATCTAAACAGCTTGTATTCAGGAAGTTTTGCTGCCAAGTAGAGAGTTTCTCTGGTGTGAGGACCTGTCTTTTGACAGTGGGTTTTGTTTTCACAGGCAGTCACCATTAACTATTTCTGGAAGCTCAGGAACTGCACAGAAACCATCCTCAGCCTCTTCTCGAAGTGCTGCCTCTGGTACAGCTAACAGGTGTGTGACGTGGCCTGAGATTCTCTGCTGTTTTATGGTTTGGACTTTATTTATTTATTTTTTTTTAGCTGTGAAACTGGACTAAAATAGAAACCAGATCTCTTTTCTTCCAGGCTGTCTGCACTTCATGCCTTGTCTGGTATATCCCCACAAGATTTCCTTAAGGAGTTGAGAGCGTTCTTTGTCTGTTTAAATTTTGAACTGTTTAAAAGCAGAAATGTAGGGACATAACTGACCTGTCTTCTTTGGTGCTGGGAAGCACAGCACAGCCTTCATGTAGTGAGTCAAGATGTTGAATGCAGATACATTTTAAGAAGTGGTTGTGAGAGAAGAGGAACTTTGAAAGCCCACATTGCTGTGGATTTGTGTC
This sequence comes from Mystacornis crossleyi, assembly GCA_013400655.1. Taxonomy (NCBI): domain Eukaryota; kingdom Metazoa; phylum Chordata; class Aves; order Passeriformes; family Timaliidae; genus Mystacornis; species Mystacornis crossleyi. Next base: position 20,518 of record VYZQ01015781.1, on the reverse strand, counting down.
TCGTGGCTGGCTTGGTTTGTCTGGTCACTGGGTGTGGCTTTTGTGCAAGTGATTACTGTGAATTTCATGGTCGTGTCTCACAAGATGCCAAAGTCACGTGAAGGAGCTAAACATGTACTGCAGGTTTTCCATCAGCAGGACTGTAATTAGTCCCCTTTCTTCCACATGGCTGTAGGCTTCAGTTTCTGCTGGTTTAAAATAGAACTGATTTTCATCGGTGGTGCCTGAAATCTTTCCTGTGTTATACTGGAAAAAGTAAAGCTTAATTACAGTGTTTAACTACTCATGGAACATCTAAGCAGAATTTGTTCAAGTGATGAGTTTCATGATGTTTTCAGTACAAACAGAAAGAGGATGAGTGGCTAACTGGGGAATAAAGCTATTATGTTGGGTGCATTTTTGGCTTGTGCCAGTGCTAGAGGGCTGCAAGTCAGCATTATTTGTTTAGAAATGCTTGTGACAAGAAAAGTTTGCTACTTTGTGCTGATCTTTGTGCAGCTGGTGAAATCTGCTGACAGGGGCTGTCGATACAGCTTTTAGCCTCATGTTTTATGTTTAAGGGCAGATAATGGGGATGGTTTGCCTGTGGAGATCCATTTGCTCTGAACTGGCCATGTACAATGTAGTATAAATACACTGTTCTTTCCTATTTTAAGTTGTGTCAGAGTTTTTAGAGTTAGAAGTTTTATGAAACTGGCAGTTGTGTTATCTGTACATTACTAAGAGCTAAATGGTCGTGTGATTAGAAACAGGTGCCGACCGTTCACACTCTGTGTTTGTACTGGAATAGTTTGGTTTAATTATTGGCTGAGTTAATTCAGTAACTGCATTGGGGGCTGCTTGGGGCATGGTCTGAAGAAAGCAGAGTGTGTGTCTGGTGTTCTACAAGATGCTAGGTTTGGTTTTGGGGTTTGGGTTTTTATTTCCTGACAAATGTTCTTACATTGTGGGTTGTTTCTTTTAGTTTTTTGGTGTTTTACAAAAGGTTATGCCCTGTGAAACAGTGACTCTTTCTGATTAGCTGATCAAACTGAATTAATTGTGCCCATAGTTATGCTGCTTTGCGTTGTGTGTCTTCACAGACAGTCTCCAGCCAGAATGGGCAGATTAGGTCGAGGTGGTTCACTCCCCTGTGGTTCATTACCAGTTTTATTCCCTGGATCTCAGAGAAACAAGATTTGCATGCAGCTCTGCTCACATCTGTATTGCATTTTCTCTGACTGGTTACAAACCACATCAGACTGGAGGAAGCCTGGCTAGAGCTCAGCTCTGGGCCTGAGCTGGGGAGCCCCAGTGGGGCCGTGCCTCTGCACCCCACTGACACAGCACTGCTGCCTCCTGGCAGCTCACAGCTCCAGAGCTTGCCTGGACTTCGCTGCAAGGCTGTGTGAGAGCAGGGAAAGGCATTTTCCACACTGAGTTCTTTAAAAGTTGAAGTGCCTTCATGGTCTCCTGAGTGTCACTGCCACAGTTTAAATAACATCTGCTTCCCTCTCCTGGGGGAGAGGCTCCCGGTGCTCCCTGAGTGTGCTGTGTAGTCATGGCAGGTTGCCCACAGCCTTCCTGTGGTTTCCACTTGGGAGTCCTTCTCTTTGCCTGGAAGTTTTCAGGTGTTCTGCTGACCGTGTGCCCACAGCTGACTTCCAAATTAATCCGTGGGATCCAGAAACTGGGTGGCAATAGCAGGACAAACTTATTTTCTATTGTTAAGGAAGTTCTGTGCATATGAGGAAGTAATATTTCATTCTAAGAGGTAGCAAAGAGAATAGGACAAATACAGTAAAAAAACCCAGATTTCTGTTCAGCTGGAGCCATGCAGTGAGTGGTGTAACTGCCTATCTTCTAGAGAATTTTTTTCACATTTCTTCTAAGAATTTGTAATCTTTCTTGAAAGACATGGTCAATAACAGACCAGATAATAAAGCGATTATCTTCCAAACAGCCCATTTGTTTGAAATTCTTTCCGTTGAATTCTGTTTTCCTTTAAAAGTGTTGGTTACTGATTACACGCAGTGGTTTGAGTCCCTTATCTGGAGCCACACTGAGGCGAGGCAGGTCACTGCCACTCCAGCTGAACTTGGCCAATCTGCCGTTGGAATCTGTGGATTAATGTTCAGGTGTGTGGTTCTGCTCCTCCTGCCAGGGCTTGGTTATTACATAACATGTTTTCCTACTGCAAATTCACGATGTCTCTGGGGATATCTCTGCCTGTGCTTCGGTGGCTTTTGTCCACATTCCAGCCCTGCTCTGGACTTCCTGTCCCTGGCGCGCTGGGTTTTCCTAGAACACTATTTTCAAGTGTGGTAAACACAGCGGGCGGCTTGGCAGGGAGTCAGAGGGATCTGGAGATCTCAGTGATGTGTGACCGAGGGCTGACTCCCAGCTCCGTGTGATCCCAGCCAGTGTAGGGAAGGCAGGGAGTCCCGAGCGGTTCTGATGCTCCTCTGTGCAGCGCTGGAGCTGCGTTAGGACGAGCCGAGATCACAGCGCGCCCAGTGAGCCCAGAAGAAGTTGATCTGCCTGTTTCCTAGATTTTCTCGAAATTCCTACAGTCCAGTTCTGAGAGAGAGACCTGCCTACCTATATTCATCTCCTGTCTCCATCTCCTGTCTCCACACCTTCCAACTTCAGGCACTGTCAGCCTTCCGTGTCCCCCCGCAGCGAGACGGCGCCGATCCCGGTTCCCACCCAGCTACGGAATTACCAGCGCATAGAACAGAACCTCTCCTCCACTGCCAGCCCCGTGTCAAACCCCCACGGATCACCCAGGTGAGGCTGGGCTTTTTAACTCCTTTCTCTGGGGTCTGGTTAGTGTTCGTACCCTGGTGGATGTCCCTGCTTTCTTGCTGATATCATTTTTTGTTCACACTAAAGAGACGTTTCAGTGATAACAAATAAAAGCCCTTCACAGTCTCAGGATTGTTGGATGGGCACTTGAAATGTTTCATGAAAACAAAATGAGCTTCTTTCACTCAAAATGCTACCCAAGAAGGTAAAAAGATGAAGTCTTGCTTTTGTGCTGCTCTTTGTGTATTGCATGGCATTACATCATGAACTGGAATGTCAGTAATAAGTTATGTTTTGTTTTCACACATGTAGTGATGAGATGAATGCTTTGTTCTGTAGAATATCAAGGAAACAATTTTTGGCATGCTGCTTAACCAGCTTGTCTCATTACAAAGCTCTAGTGAGCCAGGCTTATTCTCTGCCTTGTGGTCTACAGGATCAGGCTGGTGAAGGTCAAAGACTCATAAATCGACTACTCAGAACTCTGGAGATCTTTACAAAAACAAAACCCAGGGTTTCTTGCATATTTTTACCAGGATCTCTCATTTGATTATAGTTGCTACATTTGGGGAAATGCCCTTCCCTTAAATAATCTGTTTTTAGTTATCGGAGCTGTGTATCAGACCCAATATGAAAACTTCGTCAGAATCTTCGCTGATTAAAAATAGACATTTACAATAATATGTGGTTGTGAAATAAAAAATGTGACGATCAAGTTGTTTGAAGATTAGGGTGTACTAAAGGAAATCTGTTTTAATGTTGTCCAATTAACAGATTATTATGGCGTTGAAAGTTTAAAAATCTATGGTAACAAAGGGAATTAAATCTTTATTATTGTCAGTATGGAAAGCTTAGCTAAGTTCTTAACTTCCTCTTGAAACACCAATATTTCCTTTAACTGATCAGACTCCTCAGGGGGGGATTCTGAAGCTTACCTGAAGTGACCACAGCACGTGTGACCATTCTTTTACCTTTCCAGAGCTGGAGTTGTGAGACGCTCCAACACCAGCCCCATGGGTTTCATGAAGATGGGCTCGTGCTCTCCAGTGCCAGCTGACACTGCCCAGGGCGTTGGGCGCAGGTTGTCCACAGGATCTTCCAGACCATATTCTCCTTCACCACTAGGTAAGCACAGAAATGCCTAGCAGTTAGGAGAGCTTTATCTGGAACAGTAATTCATAACTCTTAATTCTTGCTTGAAAATAATCTTAAACCACAGACTGCCCAGCTCGGTCACGCGTGCAGAAATAATTTCTGTTATATGGCTCGCAGAAGTAAACTAACTACGTTTTCACTTGCTTTATCTTTGTTTGTAAGTGAAGTATAAAGTGTAAATCCACATTTTGGTTTTGTTTGCGTAGTTGGAACCATACCTGAGCAGCTTGGGCACTGTTGCTGTGGACAACTCCAAGGACATGAATCAAGGAGTAGGAACTTCTCAGGTGGGTGACTTTGGACAACGCAATCAGCATTATTGTGATAGAGCTTCTAGAACGTTTTGTGAAGGGCAGGAGAGCCAACACACATTAGAATGGGTCAACAGGAGACACTGAGTTTTTGTGGAAACAGCCCATTTGTGGCATGGGTGACACCCTTGCCCATAACTAATTCCCTGCACAATAAGACAGCGACTAAAATTTCTTATTCTCAAGAAGAAAAAGCAACTCTGATGAAGGCTGTCTTTAAAGAGGAATGGGTTATAATGGATGGTAGTAACGTGCTTCTCAGAATCTGGTTTTGATAGACCAGCTCTGTCATGCCAGTTCTCAGAAAAGGGAGGCAGAGCTGCCAGTGTACAGTGTGCAACACGTTTTCGTCATTCCCTTGGGAAATCGGCTGGGATCTGATGTTGCTGTTGCTAAGCAGTCAGCAAGCTTTGCAAGTCATAAATTATTATGGCATGCCAGCAGGAAAAAAAAGAGATCAGGAAGAAATAGGACTTGAGGGTGTTCTGAGAGTGTTAAAGATGGAATTGCACTGTAATGCCAGAAGGATTGGGTATAAGAATATGTAATTCAGCAACTTGTTCTTCTGCTCTGTGCACATTTTGGGTGCATTTACTTCTCTAAAATACTAGTTACACTTTTTATTTTGACTTTCTAAGATACGGTGTTGAAACTGCATTATGAGGTTTTCCTCTATTTAAACCCTTTTCCAAAACCATCTGGAGATGATAAGAGCCTTCATTTCTTGGAGTAGCCATGTCTGGGAATGGTTTCATCCATATGAGATAAGTTCAATGATGTGTCTCAAAAATTGCCTTTCTAATTGCTGTGCCACTGGCTGGTTCAACAAAAGGAACGAGTGAATCCTTAGATTTGAAATAGTCTCTTAAAAAGGGAAAAAGGAAGAGAATACAAAGCACTGGGATTGCTTTTCTTGCTGCAACTTTTTTTTTAATAGAATTTTGTCAGGCTGTTGATTTAGTGCCTTTTGCCAGTATCAAACTGACTTGTAACACACCACTGCACTGTTTTTATGGCTGGCAGGGATTTTAATGTTTCATTTCTTCATACTTCTGCATTCTTTTCCTTCTTGGCTTCACTTCTTAATTTGAAATGACTGCAGTGGTATTTCTGTTTGTACAGTCCCACAAATTGCAGTGAGTCTGTTTCTCAGCAGTTAAATGGGTATGGGAAGGAGTTTTTTGCTTTGGGTGAGGTGAGGTCATCTGAGCTGAGATTTTTCTAAGGACTGAAGATGTCTTTCGTAACGCGGCTTCTGAACTAATTGAGCTGTTCTTGCTGCCAGTGGCAGCAGAGGACACACTTTTAATTCAGAAGCCTTCCCTGGGGTGGCAACAACCCTGGAACAGTAACCAGAGAGATTTCAGACTGATTCTAAAACGACAGGTGAGGACTTTCAGTGCTGTGAGACAGGCAAGCAGAGGGATTTCAGGCCAGCAAATTCTTGGCTGGAAAGTTAATGAGAAATAGACTTGATCCCTCTGCTAGAGCTGCAGGCGGACAGGCTGCTCTGAAACGTACTGCTTAATGGAGTGGAATGAAATCAAGATGAAGTAGCTCATATTCAAAATCCAACGAGCAAAAACATGGGCTTAAGGAGGCTGAAAGATGTGTTGTAACAGCTGGGCACTTTTCTGAGCAAACTGCAAGAAGTTTGTGGTGATTCTTTTGAGGAGACATTTATGAAATGAAGCCTATCTCAGAAAATTTTCATGGCCACTTTTTATAATAAACCTTTTCTAGTTGTATGGTTCATTGTCAGTTTTTCCCTCTTTCTTTTTTTTTAAAAACATGAGTGAAGCTGTCACTGCAGTGTCAGTTCTTGGAGGTTACACACAGGCACTTTCTCTGGGAAGCTGTGACCATAAAGCCAAAGTCTGATGTACTGTTTGTAACTTTGCACAGTTCCCTATCGTGAGACATAAAAACATACACCAGGAACAGAACATTGATCCAATTTCAGGCCTAATTTTGAAAGAGGAAGGGCATCTTTGAGTAGGTGAGGTGTTTATAAGAGATATTTCCCCAAACCCCTCTGTTTAAATAACAATTTAGAGCCTCTCCCATTTGCTTTAGGAGAAACTTTACACTCAGACCTAAGCGTGGACTTCCTTTGTCAGCTTTTGTAAAAGAATTCAGTCTGACAGACTAAAAAGTAAACGACTGCTCAAAGTAGTATCCCCAAGCTGTTCCATCTGAATAAGTTGGTTTTTTTTAGTACCTAGTTTTCTTGCAGGAACATGAGCTGCCTTTGTGTCTGCAGATGAAGTCATTACACACAAAACAAGTCATTAACATGCGATGTCGCGTTCACGCTCTTGTTTGCGAGAATTTAATTCCAGGCCTTGAGAACCTCTATTCAGCTTGGAATTTCAGTGCTGGTTATGCCATTCCTGCTGAGTCCAACCACTTTTATTTGTCTTGGTGCAGGTTGCCAGATGTACTGCAGCTGCCAGGACAGCTGTCAGCCTGAAATTGTGCCTATTTGGCAGCTTGGAGGTCTGATCAGTGTGGTGTAGCAATAGTCCAAATAATCCATGGGCTAATTCCATTCTCCTTGCTATCTCGTGAGCTAATAATTAGACACATCTCAGTATTTGCAGTTTAATGTTGTTCTCTGGAATTTTGGGCTTCATCAATACGCTTCCCAAGCACTGCAGGTAGAATTTTACCTTATTGTTTGTCATCTCCACAGGTTCTCCAATACCACCATCTCAATCTCCACAGCCACTTTTAATGGGAGCAAGGTTGCAGAGTGCTCCTACTCTCACAGACATCTACCAAAACAAGCAGAAGCTCAGAAAGCAGCACTCAGACCCAGTTTGCCCATCCTATGCTGGGTATGGATACAGCCACTCTCCACAGCCAAGCAGGCCAGGTAGCCTGGGAACGTCACCTACCAAGCACATGGGATCCTCACCCAGGAGCTCAGACTGGCTCTTCAAAACCCCACTGCCAACAATCATCGGCTCTCCCACTAAGGTTGGTTAAATTTGCAATTCTCAGTAACACAGTGCCTTGAAACCAAGAATATTTTGGGCTTCTAACTTTGGGAGGTTTTGTGTGTTCTTGATTCTTAAAGGCAACAGCTCCTTTCAAAATACCTAAAACTCAAGCATCCTCCAACTTGCTGGCCCTGGCCAATCGCCAGGGCTTGGCCGAAACCCCGCTGCAGCCTAAAGATATCCCTGACCCAAGGGACTTCACACACTTCCACTCCAGCCAGGCAGCTGACAAACAGGCAGGAGAACAGCACAGCAAAACCACCTTTGGCAGGTAGGCACTGCAGGGTTCATAATCCAGCCCTGGGGGAGGCAGCTGGGCAGCAGAATGCACACAGCAACTGTGAGAGGGCTGTGTGAGGGGATGCTGAGGTTTGGGGTGTGCAACAGAAACATTTTGTACCCAGCTATAAATATAGCAGGGACTTCCTGGAGCACTTTGTGTTGCTGTCTAGTTCCCTTTTGTTTTGATTAGCTGAATCTGGAATTTCATTGCCTCTGTAAAGCTTGTTCAGTTTCTGCTTGAAAATCTCTATGACGAAATTTGCAATAGAAATTTTTTAAGAGAAAAAAGTCTCTTTTCTTTTTATGGTTTGCTCTATTTTAGTAGATCCATGCTAACGAGCAAGATTTCAATACTTTCTCTATTTTTGTTGAAAAATTCTCTGTAGTAAATACCAAGAATCTTAGTCATCCTAAATTGCAAGTTGGATGATATTCCTGAATAACTTTTTTTGGGGGGGGAATTCTGTGTTTTCCTGTCCAGGTCTGTTAGTACTGGGAAGCTGTCAGATCAACAGGTGAAGACCACCCTTGGGGGCCAGTTATACCAGGGCAGTACAGACAGCCTCAACACAGAGAGGCCAATGGATACAGGTAAGGATCAGAGTGACACATCCAAGCTGTCTCTGCATGCCTGGGTTTTTCTGGAATGCCAGCTGGATCACAGTTCTGCTTCCAGCTTTGATAATTGGTTCTGACAATTTTTAGCCTCAGCACAGAAGGGTTTTTTTAATGTTTAAGGGGATCTGTTCCATTCCTTTAGCATAGCTTTAAAAATAACCGAGACAGGAAAATACTTATTTCTGTGTTAAACACAGAAATATCTTGACTGCCTGTGCTGGCTGGAGGGGTTTGGGATTTTCTGGTTTGGTTTTATTTTTAATTCAGCATTTGTGGCTTTTCATTTCCTAATTCCACCTTGATTTTATATGAAAGTCAGTTTACGTAATTCTGGGTGTTTGGAGGTTTTTTCCCTCCTCCTCCCTGAGCTCGTCCCTTGCCACCAGAAGTTCTCCCTTCTGAGCAGGTGGAAGGAGTTCTGCAGACAGAGCTGCTTTTTAGCCTCTAGACCTGTCATGATCTTCCTTAAGAATTTTTCTGTTGTATCTTTTGCTGCAAAACAGACATCTTCAGCCTCTCGGGGGAGTCTCTGTTGCTCTTTTCTGGCTGAGAGTAGAACACTGAGATGTTGACAGTAAAAAAATATGTTCAGCTGCACCTTGACTGTTTGTGTCTCACCAAGACTGTCCACTCAGCTTGTTCTATTTCCTGTCAGAACCTCTAACTAGTCCAGGGCTTGGATCTGCATCAAAGCACGTTGTGGTGCAGTGCTCCAGTTTGCTGCATATAATTACTTCTTGGTGTGGTTATATGGAATAGGGACTAATTTGCTGAAATGTTCTCTCCCAGCTCCAGCAGGAGCCTATGGAATTGCAATGGCAACTCCATCCATGGGAAGCGGGGCGAGTTCTCGGGCTGTCATGTTCACTGTGGGGTCCCCTCCAAGCAGTGCCACCCCTCCTACCTGCACCCACATGGTCCTCAGAACAAGAACCACCTCAGGTAAGACTTTCCTGGCAGTTGTGTGGACATTCCTCAAAGGCAGCACTTGGGCTTGTCCACTTCTTGGGCCAGTAGCCTGATTGCTGCCTTGCCCAGGGCCTAAGTAAAAGTGCTCTGAAAAGTAGAGATGAATATCAGATGGTTTCTGCCTTTTCCCCCTAAAGAGGGTCAGAGGCACAGATTTACAATCCAGCAGTGAGTAACCTCCTGTGTACACAGCTTCACTCCCTCACAGGGAGCATGATCTCTATAACAGAGGTGGAGAGGAAAAGTCAGAATTCTGATTTTTGCCTGCTGCTGTGCATCATCCCAGAAACAGCACACCAAGGGTGGGAGCTGCCTGCATTTTGGAATGTGTCAGCTGTGCTGCCAAGTATCAAAGACCTCAAGGTTAAGGGCTTTGGGTGAGCAGTGTGAACCACAGCACAGCCTGAAGCCCTTGTCAGCCGTGGATCCCAGAATCCGTTGGGAATTGTCACTGTTGTTACAGCACGGCCTTTACAGCTCAGCACTCTGTGCAGAGCCGTGCAAGGAGCACTGAGGAGAGCCTGCCATGGGGCACTCTGTGCTGGCTCCTCGTGTGTCCCCAGTGCTGAATCAGGCTGAATGTGTGTGTTATTTTTCTTGTAGTTGGATCAAACAGTTCTGGAGGGTCTCTCTGCTCCACCAGTGGCCGTGTTTATATGGGCTCTCCTCCTGGTATTTATATGGGCTCCTCTCCTCCGGGGGCCGAGGCGGCTCCGAGTCTGAAGTACATCCCTTATGGTACTTCTCCTCCCAGCCTAGAGGGCTTTATCACTTTTGAAGCTCCTGAATTGCCTGAGGAAACTTTAATGGAGGTATAGAAACAATCATTTCATGTTTTCTAATGTGTGATGTTGCAGAAACAGACCTGGTATAACCAGGGCTGCTCCGTGTGCTTTGTAGTTTCCTCTGTGCTGTCTCACATGTTGTTGCTTTTTCTGTTTAAGATCTTGAAAATATTCCTGTATCAATAGTTGCCAGTTTCTCTTTGGTAGTTATTGCTGGAATTTCATACATTTGAATAGGTAACCAGAGGAACATGACTGCTTTTGTCCACCAGAGCCTCGCAGAGAGGCCTCTCTTTAATGCCAAGTCTCTGGGTGTGGGTGCTGACAGTAACAAAGCCCCTCTGGGCATTTCATTGCTTCTTCACCGTCAGGGAATGACGTTAAATCCTACTTGTGGGAAGAGTAGCCTATATTTTTTTAAATGTGTGGGGGAGTGACACTTTAAAAACACAAATTGGGGTGGTCTTCCACCAGAATGCTATTCTTGGAGTGTACATTTCTGAAGACAGATTGCTGTTCTGTTTTCTCATTCACATCTTGCTGCAAGGTGTTTGGGTCCCTATTGAATCTCTCTTATAACATGAATGCTTACCAGTACACTGTATTCTTCCCACAGATAGTGTTTAAAGTGTATTTAGACCTGTATTATTAATGAAAATATTATAAATATTGCTAAGATAGGTTTGATTCGTTTTGAAGGCTTCTTTTTGAAGAGAAAATGTGCATGTGTAGTGTGTGTTTTACTGACAGAGCAGCAGTGAGCTGTTCACTCCAATCGAAGTTGTTTAGTCTAAAGTGTAAACTTTGGACTTTTAACAAAATTTAATTCTAGAGCTAAGTGTGAATTAGAGCGAAGCAGATCAGTTCTTTTGTAGGTATTAAGTCTATTACATAATAAAAGCCAAATGTTCCTCCTGGCTCCTCACACAAGTGCCGAGCATACTTTTGTGTGGCTGATAATACAATAAGTAATTTGTCCCACTTGTGATTCCTTTAGTTCCTCAGGTTTCAACACAGAACTCCATGTACCAATGTCTTTGGCTTTGTTGAAAGACTCTTGAGTATAAGCTACAATCTCTTGAATTCATTAACAAAGAGAGAACAAGTTCAGATCTGTTGGGGCCCATTTGGTTCTGTCATCCCTAACGCTGCCTCTAGCACAATGTGATTTCTGCACAGGACTGACATACCAAGAAATCCTTAAGTGATTAACAAGAGTTTTAAATGTGGCTGATGGCTCAGAGTGGTTAAATTGCTGTCATCTTTCCCTCTGACAGAGAGAGCACACAGACACACTGCGTCACCTAAACATGATGCTGACATTTACAGAGTGTGTTCTGGATCTGACAGCAGTGAGAGGAGGAAACCCAGACCTGTGCACTTCTGCTGTGTCACTGTACCAAATCCAGGAGAGCATAGTTGTGGATCAGATCAGCCAGCTCAGCAAAGAATGGGGGTGAGTATGCAGTCAAACAGGAGAATTAGTGAAGATTCAACACATCAAAAATGTGTTAAAACTCTGCCTTTTTTGCTGGGAGTGATTGTTTGCCTGTAGAAAATCTTTATAGGAATGACTTTTTTTAACAACTGAAGACAGATCAGAAAAAGAAGAGATAAAAGATTCTTTTCTGGTCTGATACTTTTCTGGGGAAGGTGGGGAGGAGTTCAGGAGTGAGGTGCAGCAGTGCATTTCTGAGCACGGGAATTTGTGTACCAGCCTCTGGCAGAGCTGAGCCCTCATCCCTTCCTGTCCACTGAAGCACTGAGGTGGGGGCTGGGAGGGGAGGAGGAGGGTCCAAATTTGGTTTCACTGGAAAAAAAACAGTCAGCCCTAATACAAAATCAAAAGTGAGGAGAAATACGAGACATTTGAAGTGGTGGGAAAGGGTTCTACTTCCTGCCTTCTTCCTGAAATAATAATTTAAAAAAAGCCAACAGAAAAACCCTGCAAAGTGTTTGCTTTTCACAACTGAGAATTCCAGGGGGATAGGAAGTGAAAAGGACACCCAGTCACTTGTGGTGAGACACTGACCTCGGGCAGAGAGTCCCCACAAATAAGTGCTTCTTTTTAAAACGTCTGCATTTAAAGCAGTTTGTCTTTGCTGCTGCAGCTCCTAAATGAGCAGATGTCCCCTCACCCCGTGACAGAGTGTTTGTGAAGGGAAGGGAGGGGAGGGGTGGAGCTGCATTTTAAACATCTGTCTTCCTTTTCTGCTGTTGTTGGGTCCTGTGGGGGAGTGTGATTAAAAAGTGGTGTCTGCCCCTGGCTTGAATGCATTCAAGAAAGGTATTTTAATGCATAAATTACTTGTTTTCCCCTCTTCTCCCTAGACAAGTGGAGCAGCTGGTGTTGTATATGAAAGCTGCCCAGTTACTGGCATCTTCTCTGCATCTGGCCAAAGCACAGGTCAAATCTGGGAAACTGAACCCATCCACTGCTGTTAAGCAAGGTAGATGCAACATCATCTGATTTGCTCTGCTTGCGAATTTTCTCTGCTGATACATCACTCAGAAAGTTTAAGTTGGCAACATTTGTTTTGTTTTTCTTCTCTACAGGAGAGCTGTAGATATGTACAGTTGCACAATTCTGATAGTAAACAGCCAGAAGCAGTTAGGAAATGGGTATTTATTAACTTGAAATGGAAATTATTTGATAGAAACTCAAGTCATAGAAGTGGTGGAGTAAATAAACACTAAAAGCACAAGTTTAAACAGGTTTACTTGGCTGGTGCTGGGCAAAGCTGAACTTAGGCTGAGTTGCTGTTTGGGTTTTGTTTGTTTTGAAGGGGTTTTTTCTAATATTTCTTCTTACTTTTCTCCCAGTTGTGAAAAGCCTCAACGAGAGATACAAATTCTGTATTGGAATGTGCAAAAAATTGACAGAAAAGTTGAATCGTTTCTTTTCGGACAAGCAAAGGTTCATTGATGAAATCAACAGTGTAACTGCAGAGAAACTCATCTACAGCTGTGCTGTGGAAATGGTAAGTCCCTCCTTTTCCCAGAGGGAAATTGCTCTTGTTGGAATTGCTGCCTTCTCTCACATACCTTCTCCACGTAACCAGAAAATAGAATTGATATTTTCAGTGACCACACAGGAAACTTAACTGCTTTAGTGATGAGGGGGAATTCGTTGTGTCACACAAAAGATTCTGGCAAATGTTGTGCTTAACCCTGATAATGGTGTTGCTGTGCACAGTTAAATTATTTCCCCACAAGAGAATGCAGGTGTAAAAATGAGCATGGAAACACAGAAGATCAAAAAGTGCTTTTATAGATTTTTTTTTTGTGCAGAATATTCTCAATTACCTCAGTGTCCTCTCAGAATCAGAATGGCTTGGAAGGGACCCTAAAGATCATCTAGTTCCACCTTCATTCTGTTGTCTTAGTTACAACAACACACCAGCTAAATTAAAGCTGAAAAATAGTTCTTAATGACACTTTTAGGTGATTAATCCTGAATTTTTCATTTTGCTACTTGCCTAATGGCAGTTTCTGAAACTGAATGTCCTGGCTGATTGCAGGTGCAGTCGGCAGCTCTGGATGAGATGTTCCAGCAAACTGAAGATATCACATATCGATACCACAAGGCAGCCCTGCTGCTGGAAGGACTGACGAAAATACTGCAAGACCCTGCAGATATAGAAAACGTCCACAAGTGTAAGTTCAGCTGGATAATGAAAATGACATGGGATTCACACGTTGTAAAATAACTCTGGTCATCACCTGTCCTGTGCCTCTCTCTGCAGATAAATCCAGCATCGAGCGAAGGCTTTCTGCACTCTGCTACAGCACAGTGGCTGTGTATGAGCAGTAGGAATATCCTGAGGACCAGATGGTGTGAACATAAGGGACCACATCAGTGATACTGCACTTTTTTCACTACAGCTTAATTGTTGTCCTTGTTCTGCCCCACGTGGAAGATGATTCTTACATTTCTGTGGTGACTACCAAAGAAACAGCAGCGTATTCAAAGAGGAGAAATTCCAAAAGTACACTTGCCTTACCGATCCAGCAGCTCCTTTTCCTTCCTAGCAACAGAATTTAAAAGAATCTCTCTTCACATTTCAAACTGATCCTTGTACGTGTGCTTTGAACTTGAATGATCAGGGTTTGTTGTTTTTTTCCTCGTGAGGTTTTTAGAGAGCGGATCCTTCTGCATCAGGTACAAAAGAGACATTTCCCTCAGAAGATTCCCTCAAGAGTTTTTAAGTTGTTCAGTAAAATGTGGCTGAGTGAATTTGGGAAACCCTAACCATGTGCAAGTGCTGCTTGAAGCTTTTTGGGGCTCAGCTGCCTTGTCTGGGAGCTCACCTGTTGTACACATGGCTCAGGTTGTCATATGAAGGGATGGCAAACACGCTCTTACCCCGGGGGAAAAGTGGGGATGGAAGAAATTCTCTCCATCTGTGCAAAATCCCCAGGGTGTTTTCAGCTGATGTGGATACAATTTGATGATCTTCTTCCAAAATATTTTGTTTTGCACTAATTTACTAAAGCAACTGTATATTCATTTTTGAAGAACTGTATTAAAAAAAAATCTAGAGAAAGAAGGCACAATGGACTTGGCTGAATTTCATTTCAGTGTACATAAAATTCTTTTCAGAATTTCAAATGTAGCTTCTAGAAGACTTTCAAACAAACTGTGTAAAAACTTGTATTCATGTGAACCTTTGCATTTTATACCTATTTGTCTAATACTTGAGTAACTACTGCTCTGGACTTTCTCAGTAATAGCAATGTTGAGTTGCTGGTTGTTTGCTTTTTCTAGAGATTTGGTTGCATCTTTTGTTGTGCATGCAATATGTGCATTAATGCCTGCAGTCTTTAGGGGTGTAATGACAGTTCTCTGTAGTTTGTTTCTTGGGCAGTATTACAATAAATACTGTAAACTGAAAGGTTCTGCAAAGGAACCACGCAAAAAAAAAAAAAGTTTAAAAAACAAACAAACAAAAAACCAGAAAATAATGTTGTGGTTTGAGATGCTGATAAAATGATGTAGAATCTCTACATATAGAGTGTGTGAAAAATCAGGATTATTTTGTGTGCATTTTGGGGGAGAGGTGGGAAGCTTCATTTAGCCTTATAGGCGTTGTCATTTCAAGCATCCCATGAGATCATCAGGACAGCGATTTGCAAAGTATTTAGGCAGATCAGCTTCTCTGGAAATGGTTCCTATACTTTATTTGGGGGACTTTTTTGTTACTCAACTGCTTGAATACTTGAATAAACCATTCTCCAGGACGAAATCATTTTAATCCTCTTAAACACAGTGGTCTGAACTATTTGACAAAGTTGTACAGGGCTTACACATCAAAATATTGTTTCAGTGTTGGGATAACCATGTGTTTCCTTTACTTTGACAGAGTAATGTACTTTTTACCTTATTTATCTGTATGAAATTCCAACAGTTAATTTGAAAGTGTTTGTTTATATAATGTTTGTATTTTTAGGTCTTTAATACGGTGTTTCTACCTCTCCTTTGTAATTGCATGCATTATTCTTGGAACTAGGTAATAACTCACTGAACTGTTGCGTAATAGCCTTTTTATTATGGCCTGTATAAATGTATATTAAGGTAAAAATAAATACTGACACTAGAAGTGTTTCTATGGTACAACTGAGTTTCTGTGTCTCTGTGACCAGAAGCGTTAAATTCAGGAAAGAATCTCGGCTTGGCCGGGTAAAGAATTTGCTGAATGTTCCCCTTAGCAGCTGGACCTGCCACCAGGGCAGGATGGAGCAGCATCCTTGAGTTTATTATCTCTGGATAGCTCTGGCACAAAGTGTCCTTGAGTTTGTTTTTCCCTGGCTTTAGGAAGGCAATTTACTCTGCTGCTTGTTTTTTTTCTTTCTCTCTCTCTTTTTTTTTTTTTTTAAACTTGGATTGGAAAACGAAAATGCTCCGTAGGCTCCTGGGTAACAGCTGTATGATCTCTCAACAAGGTGCTTATTTATTGCCTCTAGCAAAGAGGAGCTGTCTGAGCTGCCAGAACAGCATATACAGAGCTAATTGACAAAAGCTGGCAGGAAGTCACAATTTCTACCCAAAGTTTACAAAATCTGGGCTTTGTTCACCTGACAGCTCACACCCTCTGCCCAGCTGAGGTATGCTGTGTGGCTGTTGTATTTTGGAGTGGTACTATCCAATTTTCCCCAATTTATTATTTAAAAAACCCTCCACTTGTGGGTGGCACATAAAGAGGATGAGGAAGGAGTGAGCTGGGAATACAAATGAAATGTCTGAGCCCGAATTGAGGAACAAAGCAACAGCCTTAGTGCACGAGTCTGGGAGATAGGCTGCTCTTCTCAGGAACTCACTGCGTTTTGTTGGTTTTCTTTCTTTCCTTTCAGGGTTCAAGCTCATTCTCCTTCCCCTCTTGCCAGCAAGGCTACAGCTGCACAAACAGGAGGAGAAGAAAAGGGCTATTCTTGCTGGCTGTTTTCAGGAGGAGGAGACCAATGTTCATGGCCTGTCTTTCTGCATAAACTCATTCCACAAAGATCCTGAAGCTGTCCTCTGTCTCTGGCTCTCTGTGCTGAACAGCAGGTGCTTGTTTTTACCAAATAGTTTTTTTTTTTTTCCCCCTCGGCCTTTGAAAGACAGAACTTGAAAGGAGAGATTTGATGTGCTTTTCTAGCTCAGCTCTCCAGCATCTCCTCGAGTGTTCTGCACTTGCTCCACACTTTCCATAGTGGAAAACGTCAGCTGAGGAATCTAAACCACATTTTGGTTGTGACATTTGCTTTTTACAAGCAAGAAGTTGAACTCTGAGCCCTTCCTCTGACACAGAGGAGGAAATCCAGTTAATTTAACTTGCAACTAAGATGCTGCAAGTTATTCCAAGGAGCATTTTGAGGGGTGAGTTGTTCCTGGGGCTCCCTGGGTTTTGCATAGTTCTTGCTATTACCTTGTACAGCTGCATCGAGTTATTACCACATCACCTCAGGGTTCAGAGGCAATAACCTGTGATTCACCCATGTCACAGTGCTGTGCCCAGCCACACCAAAAAGGAAAACTTGCTTTTCATCTGGAGCAGGGAAAGCCAGATCCTGCTGCTTCCAAAGCTCGTTGAGGCTTTGAAATTCAGATATGCTGGCTTGTAACCTGACTTGTGACCCACCTCCTTTTTGATTCCTGCTTCCTCTCTTATTTTGGGTTTTTCTTTTTTTTTAAATTTAAATTTTGATCCTTTGACTTTTTTTCCTTCTCTGAGCTCTTCTTGCTACTACCTTTTTTCACTGTCCAGGGTGCCTTTGAAGTCTTTAAACAAATCTCTTTTTATCCTGAACTTCCCCATCTGACCTGAGCCACAGCCGTGGCTGTGGCTTTTCCCAGAGTGCCCCCACAGCTCCTCCTTTCTGCAGAGGACTGAAGTCTATCAGGGTAACCCCTCTGCTGAGGTCTCCAAGTCAGCTGGAGCCCAGCTGAAGGAAGCCTTGGCACTGCTCCTTTGGACAAACACCTTTTCAATAGGCTTTTGTGGACGGCAGGCTCCCCCCTCCTCGCTGCCTGAAAGCCACCCGAGTGCCAGTGGGGCTGTTGAGTCTTGTTGCAGTCCTCGTGCCAATCATTCCCATTGTTTCTTTGTGTCCCTTTCACATTTTCCGTGGCCTGAACTCTGGAGACAACGCAGCCCACAGCCCCGGGCTGTGCGTGACACAGTATCTCCTTCTTGCGAATGTGAGATCAGCCACAGCTTTCAAAACAAGTGATGCCATAAATGAACTGAGCTGCATTGATTCCTGTAGGTTCCTTAAAACCTCTCCCTGTTGTTCATCTTCTGAACCCTCTTTTATGGTCGAGTGCTGTTTGGGTTTTGTATCTGCCCATCTCGTGCCACTGGCTGGGTTGTGCGACTTCCAGAAAACACTTGGAATGTGAGGCTAGGCAGACATTTAAGCAGAGATCGAGGATTGCAGCTGAAAACTTGAAGTTCTGGGAGTGTGGTGTGCCAGCTAAAAGGACATTTATCGATTAGCTGTGTTATTTGGTGGACTCTTGAAACCAAATACTGCACATTTTATCTTCCAAACCAAAGTCCTCCTTCCCCAGGCTCTGCTGGATGGTTTTGGAAGCAGGGTAAGGATCAGCACAAAGGGCTGTTCCCCAGGGCAGGGCAGGAGCCTGTCCCATTGCTGTTAATTGATTCTAAGAGGGGAGTGAGGGCTACAAGGAATGAGAGGAGAGGGGAATCTCCAGCTCAGTTTCTCCATAAAACACCTCTTGCTGCTGTAACTACAGATTAGAGTCCCCCACCACTGCTCACCTCCCAGTTTCTCTGGAGTTCCATTGCTTTCCTATAAATAGCTCCCTTTATTGTTTCTTAGCTATTGAATTAAAATAGGAAACACTGCCAGCTCCCAGGCGTGGGGAGCACGGGGTATTCCTCTGTCTCACTCGGGATCCCACACTTCCCTGAAATCCACGTGTCTCACCCAGCTGAGACTCTGCAATGCTAAAAATGCCCTCAGCCTTGTCTCCTGTCCCTAAGTGGCCAAAAGATGTCCCTGACAAGGACCAAAAGGGACTGGCTCCCAGGATGCTGCCTCATTTCTGCAGAGGTTATCCCTGCTGACCGCTGGGATAACTGGGAGCTGGGACATTTGCTTCCAGTGTCTGCTGCCAAGTACACGCAGCACTGCTGTGGCATGAAAACCCTCTGGGCTGACGGGTGAGAATTTTACAAGCTCTGGAGAATCCATCCACCTCCCTGCTCCTGCTGACAGTCCTGGGTGGGTGCACTGCAGCTCCGTTTCCCCAGGCACCATCTAATGCTCCGTGCTGAGGGTTCAGACTTTTACTCTGATTGCAGTAGCATTAATTCCTTATCCCGTTGCCCTCGGGCCTGCGCAGAGCTCCACCCTGCCGTGCCTACAAGGATGCTGACAGGATAACGGGGAGTATTCGCATCCTGTGAGGAACATTCCTACTTCTACCCATGTTTTCTTCAACGCAAACCCAGCTTCTCTCCATACACCACCTGGAAGGGCCCTGTCCAGCCCAGCCTGTTTTTCCCTCCCACGTTGCCTCCTACATGCAAGTTCTAGCAGCTGCTCGTGTCCTTCGTCTCCACAGTGAGGTGTTTACTGCTGAAATTGGTGCAACCGCTTGTGAAATGTTCCTGCTGAGCCACAGCAGTGAAGCCAACTGACCACAGAAGCCAGGCTTGGTGTTTGGGGGGAATTGTGGTTCAGCATGATCTGAAGCCAAAGGGCACTCCCGGCCTCGGAGGGCCGTGTTGATGTGGCAAAATTCAACTTTGCAGGAGAAGGGGTGCTGTATGCCAGGAGCCCCCATCACCCGGGAAGGAGGGCCCAGGTGCCAGCCCTGCGTGTCACGGAGGTGCGGTGGGCACGGATTTAGTGGGATACAGCTCCAGCTGAGGAGATTTAGCCTGGCTAAATCGTGTCACGAAAGGCAGCGTGTAACCACCTGCGTGTCACTTCTAAATAACCCCCGTGCCTTTCTTACAACAAGTTGTGGCAGGTCTATTTTTAACCGGAACGTGCCCAGCCTTGCCTAGCTCCTTTCTCTGCGGGTTTGTTTTTTTGGCGTTTTCTTGTTTGTTTGTTTGGTTGGGGTTTTTTTTGGCTCGTTTCCCACGCCAGGACTGTATCAAAGTTAATTCGACCGTCCTGCCGGGCATTTCCTGCCTCCCCCAAAGCAGCACCTGCCCCGCTGTCCTCACCCTCCGTGGCCGGAGGCCGCTGGCAGCGCAGGGCGGGGCAGGGCCAGCCGCGGGTGCCGCTGCCCCGCTCGTTCCCCGCTCCCTGCCCCGATAAGGCTCCGCAGGGACTCTGCCCTCTGTCCGCAGAGCGGCCTCCCGGCAGCGTTTCACAACCGGCCCGGCCGTGCCAGACCCGCTGCCACCCCCGGAGCCCACGGAGGACTGCGGCAGCCTCGCAGTGCAGCGAGCCCGGCAGGAGCATCCCCGACGGCGGCAGCCAAGGTGCGGGCGGTACCCCCGCTCCCGGGGGCCGTGAGGACACGGCTTTCATCCCGCTCTACTCTTTTCCCCCTCTCCTTCTCCTCTCACACCGAGACCCCCGGGGGAGGGGGGGGGGGCCGGGCCCCGCGGCCTCGCCCGTTCCGCTTCCGCCATGTGAGCGGAAAGAGGAAGCGGCGGCGGCGGCGGCGGCGACCCCGGTGGGCGGCGGGGCCGCGGGGGCGGAGGGTCCTGCCCGGGGAGGAGGGCACCGGCCGGGTACGGTCCCGCAACCACTGCCACGGTTGTCGCCTCAGCCCCGGTGTCGTTCGGGGGTCCCCGCGGTTCCTGGGGGTGTCGGGGGGATCCCCATCCCGCCGGGTGTCGCTGGGTACCGCGGGCGCGCACGGGCCCCGCGCTCCGCCCCGCCGGGAGCAGCCCCCGCGTCCCTCGGTGCCATCCCCGCGCTCCCACCAACGCCCTGCGCTGCTTCTGAAACTTTTCTAACTCGGGGAGTTACGTAAGGATTTAGAGAGATGCGGCAGAATCGGGGACACGCGGTGGCGTGTTCGCTCCGCGGAGATGGGGCGGGGGTGCGGCTGCAGGGTGGGAGCGTGTCCGGGGCTCTGGGGACGAGCCGGGGTGTGTGCGGCGGAGGGAGGGCCCGCGGTGAGCTGGGT
>VYZQ01015779.1:13121-29837 GCA_013400655.1 Mystacornis crossleyi | reverse complement strand
AAATTCAGCCTTGGTAGCTGCAACTTGTAGTGGAAGGAAGGCTTTGGAAGAACGTGTGCGTGGCTGAGTTCTGATGAATTGTGGAAAGGGACTAGAGTGATTTCAGGGACAGCTGTATGAAAGCTGCCTGGAACACTCTGAAGCTGTCAAGAGTGGGTGGAGGAGGAGGAGTGGGAAATCTAGAGGAAATAGTGAAGATGGTTCCTGCTTACAGAAAGTTTGAAATTGTTCTTGCCGTGTAAGGAGCTTGAACAGCAGTAATTATTGAAGGCATAAAGACAGGTTTCCCCGGAGAGAAGACTGTTTACCTCTGTTAAGGATAAAAATAGAAGACACTGATCGATAATAGAGCAAAGGCTAATAGGATGAATAGAAGTGGCTTTCCTATCCTGCAAGAAAAAGAAAACAATCGATCAAAATGTAATAGAGCATACATCTCACTAACAAAGACTTGGCTCTTTTAATACAGCAGTTAATTGTGCCTTGGAACTTGTATTGCTGGATGTTACCCTTTGGTCTAAGAGCTTAGCAGCCTCCCTAAAAGGAGACACGCATTTCTCTAGAAATGTTCATGTTATTCAGGTTTCTAATACTAAAGGTTTGTATTTGTGTGATACTGCTGGGAAAAGAATAAACTCTCATGCTTTTAGGATGTCGGCTCAGTACTAAACAATAAGGTTTTAGGAAGAGCTTTTCTTGTGGTGAAGGTATCCCAGAAAGGCCTACTTCTGGCTTTTTTTTTTCACCATTCTCCCTCAGGAAATGGACTTCAAAGCTGCCCTGGTCTTGGGGAGCAGGTTTTTAGGTCCTTAATACTGTCGTTATTATGGTTGTGCTGTAAACCCTATAGGTGGCATGAAAGCAGCAGGTGCATGCCTCGGCATCTGGAGCAGGAGTGATTTGGTCTTGCTGTAAAACGATTGGGAAACTTTACTACTGAACTCAGCGTTTCTGACCAGCTCCGTGGTGCAGGCCGATGTTTTTTTTCTGTATTCTGCTCAGGTCTCTACAGTCAATTCAGAGCGCTGAACAAGTTGTGTTTTGGAGATATGGGGCCAAGGGATGAACACCTCCCAACCACTGGGCATCTTTTGGACTTCAGTTTGTCTGTCTCCTTGGGAGACGTGGCAGTCAAAAGGGGAAGGTTCTTAGATAAACTGGTCAGAAAATGAGTTCAGTGTGACTGGCTGGTTTGGCATAACAAAAGCATTCTGAGCAGTCTGGTCTCTAACCATTTGACAGAATCCAGCTAGAAGTCTGCCTTGTTCTCTGTCAGCTTCTTTGCCTGTTTGCTGGTAGCAGGCTGGGAGGTGAGCTTTTGCAATTGTGGGATTAGGGTTCTTTTCTTCTTATAGATAAAGGAAGGTTGGGTGGGGTTTTTTCTAGCACAAAATAACTTTTAAAACACCTCCTCCCCTCTCAAAAAAGGTAGTCCCTTTTTCTACCTAGTTCTACTGCTGAATTAACTAAAACATCTAATAATCTTATTTTGACATAAGATGACAACCTTTTAATCTCCACGTGAGGAACTTACCCTTCATTCCTTCTCCCTTCCTGTTGTGGTTTCGTTTTTAATTGGCTTATGTTTGCATTGAGGGAGATAAACTGTTCTGCTCCTTCTAGCAGAAGTGCCTGTTTCATTTTCCAGCAGCTCAAAGGATATCTCTGAGCTCTTGCAGCAATGTCTGGTGGAAACTGTGAATTCCTCAGGAGATGTTTGTTTGGTCCCAGCTGCTTCAAGAGCCCAATGTTGTATTGACTGAAGGTTGAAGTAAAACATGAAGTTTCAAGTTAGACTTGTTGATTCTGAAGAGCCATTGCTATGACTCATTTTCTCAGTGTTTCCAGCCTAAAATTGTGGAAACCAAGGAAAGCAGCAGTGAATGTACGGGTTGGTCTGTCTACAATATGAAGAGGATAGCACAGCCTCAGAGAGTAATTGCATTTAACCTTTGTACAGTCGAGCTTTTCTAGTGCACGCCTGCTGCTGGCTGCCCGTGTAACAAAACAGCTGTGTGTTATTGAACGGCCCTGGCTGGGGGCAGCAGCTCTTCTCTGCTTTACAGTTTGTGATTGACTGTGCTTGCCAAGGCCCTGGAAATTGGAGGTGCTGTAGAGAATAGCACTGGGTTGGAGTTTTGTGTGCTGACTTGCCCAGCTGTTCGCTTGGAGCGCTGTGTCTGTTGTGTGCTGCTCTCGCTTCTTCCCAGACTCGTTGGGGTTTGCTTTCTTGTGGTGGAAGAGCGGTTTCCCGTCAGGACCTCACACCCTGCCAGAACACTTGGGACCCCGAAAGCAGTTTGACGTTTTGATAAGCCGGATTGAAACACTTAGCTAAAACAACTGTTAAGATTATAGTGCTTGAACTGAAAACACCCTTATAGTAAGGGGTTTGGGGGTGTTTATTTTCTTTTCTTTTTTTTTTTCTCCCCCATTTTTGTCTATTTTTCTTTTTTGGTTTTTTTTTTTTTTTTCCTTTTATGGACTACTTTTGAGGAGAACAACTGGACTTGTTTTCAGAGCAGCAATTCCCCAGGAAGGTTTTGGAAGTGAAATTCTGCCAGCTAAACCAGTGAGTTGCAGCCACCCTCCAGGAGTCTCACCTCAGTCTCTCTCTTCTAAGAAGAGGCAGAGGCTGAAGTACTCGCTCATAGCCAGGTTCTCTCTCTTTAAAAATCAGGTCAACCTCCATGGGGTTTTTGTTCCTGATAGTGTAAGTAACATGTCTGGGAAGGCAACAGAGTGAGCTGTCCAGGGAAAATGCAGTGTATAGGCTCAGGAACTGTGCTGTTATCTGGGTTTGACTAGGTCTTTATAGCCCCTGAGGGGCGTAATTCCCAGGAAACCTGAAAAGGGAAATAACTGGTGTTCTACCTGCTACCTGTATTAACCCATACAGTACCTGGATATTTGTCTCCCCACCCTCAAGTCTGTCTCTGTATTGAAAGGATGGGAATGTTGCTATTATTATCTTACAGTCACAGTGCCTGGGAATCTGATGATACTGAGAGGATCAGCTATTTGAGGATGTTGTAAAATGAAGAATGACCGAGAGCATAGAGAGTTGGCATCATGGCCTCACATTTTTTGTGTCTGGCCCCAAAACGTCCATCTCTGCTTGGGTATTTTGTACATGTGGCCCCCGACCAATTCGCTAGTAAAAAACGGTCCCTCTGATTCAGCAAAGAAAATGACTGCAATATGTCATGTAGTGCAGCAGTGAGGCTTCAAGGAGATGAGATAATACCTTAAAAGCTGACCTTGCCGACCCAGTGTTCACTTCTCAGGCTGCAGAACATGACATGGATGCTATTGGGGGCTGCTGAGCTGATCGCTTGGGAGCCTGCAGCTGCCTGGTCGTCTCCAACAAGATACAGCCTAGGCAGCAATAATGTAGCTGTGCCTCTGTCCGGGTTACTTGGAATGAACACGGACAAGTCAGTCACCTCAGGAGGCAGGTTAGAAGTAAGTGAATTTATATTCATGGCTCACCACATCCTGTCTCGTCCTTGCCTGTTTTGCTAGGAAAGACTGGTTAGTGGTGGGTAAAGCTATTTGCAGCTAATTGTCCCACCAGCTGGGAGTGACTTCTCTCCTCCTCCAAACTCTCCTGACTTACAGACTTCCTTTCCCCCCCACAATGCCTTTGTGATGGCACTGATTTTACAAGAGTCTTAAGCCCAAAGTCAATCATATAAATTCTCTTTCAGGCAACTTCATGCAACTGGGTAATTTAATGTCACAGTGCCTGGAAACACTGCATTGAACTTTTGTCCTTTTTTTAAGGCTGCACCCTCTCAGGTTGATGCTTGGCGTGTTTTTTTTCTGTATAGAGAAAATGCATTGCTGCTGATGGCTTTTGGGATAGAGAGACTCCCATGAGTCCAGGAATACGAAGGTCCTAATTCTGCTTTCAGAAGTTTGCCTCTTCAGGATTTTCATTTTTCTTGATGAAGTAGCAGGGCAGAAGAGAAGTGTGGAGGGGCTAGTGTAAGACAGGAGCAATGAAATTAGAAGTTCACGATTTTGGGGAATTAGAAAGGATGCTTGTGGCTTATGTCCAGAGGTTAAAAAAAAAAAAAAAAGAACAACAAAGCACAGACAAAAATAAGCCAATCAGTTGTTATTGTAGCAATAACAGAATGGCTTTATAGTGAGTGTGGCCTTGGGTGCTTTGTTGAGAATCACTGATTTTACTTCTGCAGTGCTCATCACTGCTGCATGTCTGCATCAGGGAATGATTGTTAGAGAACTCAGATGTGCCATTGCCCTCATATGCACCACTGCACGGTTGCCTAGACCTGTGATAAGATGTCTGGGTTCTTTCGGCTCATTTACTTGCTAAATTGAAGTATGGATCTGATCTGATAGATTCTATATGTCATGTTCTGCATGGAAAAGTATACTCTAGTGTATTAGAAAAACTTGCTTTGTGCATGACTGCCACAAGTTCAATACTTTTCCGTGCTGCTGTAGAGTTAGAGTTCTGATTCTTCTCAAAGAAACTGTATACCCTGTGGTAACTTTAAAACTGTTGTCTACCCTGTCTTGGCACTCGAAGGTGGGAAACAATGAATGCAAGCGGTGGTGGAATAAGTTCTGATTTGACTTTGTTCTTGAGAGTTTGGAAAATGAAATGCAAACATCCTCTGTCATGTGGGACACAACTGTTTACAACACATCCTTTTTTTTTCTTCTTGCCTCTTTCCCCTCTGCAGAATATCTTTATAGTCTTTCTGTGTTTCTCTCCTGAGAGCAAAGGGCTTGCCTGGTTTGTGTGGAGTGGAGCCGTTGGAAGTATGGGAAAGGGACGCAGTGCGTGGCCCAAGTGTGTTTGATCCTGTTCTCAAAGGAGCAGTTGGAAGGTTGGGGAACATGCCTTCTCCTCCTCTCCCTCCCCCTTTCTCTCTTTTTCCTGTCCCCTTCCAAAAAAGGGACTGGATGTTGGATGTTGACCTATCACAATGTGGGTCAGTCCACAAAAAAAAAAAAAAAGAGGAGGAGGATGGGGGGAGGAGGGCTGTGCAAATACAGTGAGACAACAGAAATTAATAGAGCAGAAAAAAACTCTGGAAAGAAGAGTGCATGGCTCGGGGTAAAAGGGTTTTGTTGTTGATTCTGAGTTTTTTAATGGGCACATGGGGAGGGGAAGCTTCTCTTGGGATGACTATGGGCTAGCAAAATGGGTGGGGGCAATGTGAGCTGGAAGTGGAGAGATTTTTGTGGTATTCTCAGATTTAATTTCCCTAAAATGAGAAAAGTAGGGGTGTGACCTTGTTGAAGGTGAAATTGTTTGTGTGTACAGTGCGGTCTTGTGTGCACGTAGGCATCGGATCATCTCTTGAGTGTGGCTTAGTGGGTGTGTTCCTTGCCCTGTGGTTTGGTCTTCCTTAGGTGCCTGACTCCTCTGCCTTCTGCTTCTGAGCTAATGGCTCCCTGCTCCGCTCTTGCTGATGCTACTGCTCTTCTGTCCCAGTGACACTTTTCTCTTGTTTCACTGACTGTACCGACAGCTGTGAAACTGTGACTGAGGCATCTCCTCAGACTGCTCGCTCCTTTAAAGAAATAACCTTGAGGAGAGCTGCATTTGGATCTGCATTTGTTATGCAGGCAGACAAGTGTGCTAATCTGACATGGGGCGCAGTAACTGTAGATGCAAGCGGTGCGTGTGCTTGTAAGTCTGGTGAGTGCCTGTCTTGTGACTGAGTACAGCATTGCTCATGTGTGTTCCGAGTTACCTGTGTGTGCCTGTGTGTCAAGGGTGTGTTTTGGGGTGACTTTCACTGACTTGTAGGTAAGGAAGCTTGGCCCAGCATGAACAGTAAACTGTAAATTAGTTGTACTAGTTAAAATTGCATGCCAGGTCACATACTTAACTCCAATTGTTTTGGGAGTGCTGCTGGAGAGCTTAAAAATGCACTGTTGGGACCTTTTCATGTCTCATAGCTAAGTAAACTAGATGCCACCCCAGAGAGCAAAAGCAATTTAAGAAGTAATGAATGTAAAAGCATTTGATTTTTCTTGGATTGCTATCACTGATTTCAGCTGTGCCAGTGACTCTCTGACTGTGTAGTGCTATTTTGTCCTATCTTCCTTTTCCTCTCTTTTGCCATTTCAGCTGGTGATGCCATCCCTTTTGGTGTCAAAAAGACCTTAAATTAATTATTTATTATATATACCTAGCACAAGAGAGAGAGCTGGTCCCAGCTGGCAATTCTAGGCATTGTTATAATTAAAATAGTCTAAAATAAACCTTGAACCATTTTGTGCTGTGTTTTTGTATTCCTTGTAAGTCCAGGGCACATTATCAAAAAATGTTAAGCTGCTGCTTTCACTGATATAAAGCTCTTGCTTGTATCCTAATAGATGTAGAAAGTTCAGGCCCTGATTTATCTACTGCATGGCACTTCTGTACTGGCCTTTTTGGATCCAGAATAAAGATAATTTAATGGAGAAACTCTTGGAGGAATAAGAATTTGAGGGGAATGAAAAATGGTTTTGTGGTATTTTAACGAAGTGCAGTATGGTGGATATTTAAAACAATGTAAGTGTGGAGTAGGTTTTAAGGAGGAACATTTTCTTGTCTTGTAGCTTTCTAGGAGAACCTTGCAGCCAGGTCGTGTGTGGTTTTTTTGGTTTGTGTCTTGTACAGCAGAAGGAGGCTTAGCTGTTAAGACTCTGTCATGGGATAGCTTTGTGTATTGTTCTTTGCTCGCTCAGCAGTTTAGAAATTAAATACTTTCAGCCTCGGATGAGATGATCTATTTTAAAAACACAGATTGTGTTTGCAGATGGGAGAGAACAGCTTCCGAATCCTGTCGTTTGGGGTTCTTTTCCTATTGGCACTGGGGTACGTCTTGCTCAGAGCAGGCAGACATCTCCTCCTTCGCTAGACTGTGGTTGAAGATGTGTTCAGATCTACCCCATGGAACTGAAGGACCACGCCTGAACCTTTCTTCCCTCCTCTTACACCACTTTCTTTGTGTCAGAAATGAAGTTTTCGTATTTATGTTTGTTTATCTTTATGTAGAAATAGCTCCTCCTCAGTGGTAACATTTTCCATGCCTTTATGCAAGCCAAAAATGAAGTTTTTAGTTTTTACTTATGCCACATCCTGTCTGTTTTGTGTTCTGAGTTTATTTTCAGCAGAAGAAGCTGCTATGTTAATGTCAGAGACAGAAGGTCTCTGTTTCCAAAAGATATAGGACTGGTAATCTGCTCCTGATGGAGAATTAAGTGTGCTGCTATTTTTTCTGTGGGTGCAGGCCGTGTGGACACATCCCTGCTACTTTACCTCTGTGTGGTGTCTTGAAGAGAACTGGTCCCCGTGCCATTTGGAGCTGCCAAGAATCCTAGTAACAGTGTTTTGCATCTCTAGGTTTTTATCAGGGTAGTTACCTTGATAGAAATAGCACAGGCTTTGTTTTGTTTTCTTTTCCCCTTCTTGCATTGCGAGCACCCCCTAATACTGCTAAAGTGTTTCCAGGTGATGTGTTAGTTAAGTGGAAGAGGTACTAGCTTGGTGTTTAAGCTAATGCCCTGGCAGCACAAGGCCTTGTCTTGCTCTAGTGTGCGTAACTTGTAATGACATCTGGGCAGGAACAGGTGACAGCTTGGAGGGGGTGGGGCTCTGCCTTCCATGTTGGGAGGTGGTTGTGTACAGCCCTCACACAGACCTCAGCACTGCCAGAAGCTCCTGTAGCCCAGGAAGAAGAATCATACTAGCTCTAACCCAAGTTTCCTGTGGCCATCCTGGAATACACCTAACCTGCGTCCAAAAGCCCTGTGTGTTTACCTAGATGTACTTTTATGTGTGCTTGTTTCCAGTTTTCCAAAGTTTGGTGCTTTTTGTGGCTCTCTGTTCTGGGCCTGTTATGTTTCAGGTTACCTCCGGGGGGAGCAAGGTAGTCACTTGGAGATGGGGGAAGCTCCAAGAGTGAAATTTAGAAGTGTTGAAATATTTTCCTTTGATATGTTTAGGAGAGCTCTCCAGAGAGGGAGCATAAGTGTGCAAGGAACTTTACTCTCCCTTGAACTGAAAGCAGTGAGGTGGAGATGAAAGAGGTGAGCAGAGAAAACAGGATATGGCTGAAGAGTCAGAAATGCTTCAGAATTTGTTATGCATTAGATTGGTTTGTATCGCATTGGTAATTCAAGTTTCTAAATGTCCCTAATTTGGTATATGGTAATATCAAGCGCTTTCCTCATGGTTTGGTACCTTGCGGTGCTGGGAACTGTATGGACAGAGAACAAAAAGATGGTTGTCCCAGGGAGCTTAAAATGCGCAAGAAACAACAGAGAAATGCAGCCAGCTGGGAGGAGCACCAGGAAAGAGATCACAGCCAGGAGCCTGACCAATGTCAGGTCGTTGCACAACTGAAGTAGCAAAGTGGGAGAGTGGAGAAGATGGAGGTGAATAGGGAGTAGCTTTGTGGCTGTTGGGAAGTACCTTTTTACCCAGGCGTGAGAGGAAGCGGGAAGGTGCGTTGTGGCACTGGCTTGGGCTGTGATGGAGGTAGGTGTCCAAGAAATAAATGTCAAAACACATTCACAGTGTCAGGTAAGAGGGAAGCTGCTGATACCAAGGTACTGGATCCGTAGCTTATCGAGGCAGTATTTTGGTTGGGATGTGTTCCCAGGCTCCTCCTTTACCAGGTTTGTGTCCTGTTGCACAGTGGGGAAGAGGCATCTCAGGAGCAAGGCCTGTTGAGAGAGTTGCCACAGCCCACCCTCACGATGCTCTTTTTAACAAAGCAGAAGAGGAGCTAGCAGACTGAGCTGGTGGTAGTGAATGAGCTGAAATCCACTCTCCTGGTTAAGGCTCCAGTCATCTGTGCTATTACCTGCTTCTTAAATATAGATCAGAATTGCTCGTAGAGCTTCAGCTTCTTGCATATAGTAGTATTTCGTAACCCCTTTGTGCACTGCTTATACCTATCACTGTAGCTGTGATGTGTGGGACTTGAGGAGATTAGAAGGCATAATTTGGAAGGCTTATGTTAATTTTGCAGATTTTGGAGTACAACATTCCTTCATGTTTCACTAGCAAGGAGAACGAACTGCAGACTAATGCATAGAACCAGTAAAGGGTGTCAAGGAAATGAAAAGCTGTCCTCAGGGGCAACTCTGAGGAACAGGGGAGGGCTCGTGGGTGAGGTGGTCTGGGCTTTGGATGGGAGATGTAGAGCTCTGTTTTGTAAAAGAGTTTGTGTATATTCTTTCAGCAGACAGTGGTGGAAAAAGTTATTAATTTCAATGACTGTGTGAATTGAAGGGGATTAGGTGAAGAATGATGCACAATCATGTAATTAATGGCTGTTGATTTATAATCACAAGGGGGCAGTGTTAATATTACATACACAACTTCAATTTATAAGTGACCTTGCTTCTGAATACATAACCCCTGTCATGACAAAATGCTTGTTGATCACTTTTTGCTGTTTCCGTTTATTTTAAAATGAGTGCAGAGACACAGAAGAATTCCCTTTCAGATCCTCAGTTCTGCTGATGTTGCTGATGCTGCGTTTGTGTCTGTGCCATTGATGTGGTTTGGTTAGCTGGAGTGTGGAGGTCCAGGTCCTGTTCCTCCTCACACCTGTGGTCAGGTGGTCTGCTGTACAGATCGTCTCCCCCATGAACTTTAGGAAGGGCTTAGCAGCTTCCTGTCTT
This sequence comes from Mystacornis crossleyi, assembly GCA_013400655.1. Taxonomy (NCBI): domain Eukaryota; kingdom Metazoa; phylum Chordata; class Aves; order Passeriformes; family Timaliidae; genus Mystacornis; species Mystacornis crossleyi. The sequence goes on along the minus strand of VYZQ01015779.1, from coordinate 20,168 downwards.
GCATAGCTCCCAAAGTGCACTGGGATGTGCAGGACTGCAGCTGGCTGGACTTTATTTAGAGCTAGGTTAACCACATGTGCATCTGCTCTGATTTCATTTTAGATGTGTCCTTTTTGAGCTTTGTGCAAGTGCTCTCAGCGCTGTGCGTGTTCAGTTACTTCATAAGTTACTTGGGTAGAAATCCCTTTCTTCTCAAAGCAGTGAAAACCTTGCTAATTTGTGACATCTCCACCCAGCCTCCATCTCTCCAAATTTTTAGATATAGTACAGATAATGAAATGTGTGTGTGTATACTTAGAAGCTCAAAACTTAAGTTGTATTTCCTGTACTGATCCGGACTGGAAAGGAATTGCCCTACTCTACATGCAGTTATGGAAAGCTGTAACTCGGATATAACAGAGATACTTTGGAAGAAGCAACAACCGGAAAGAACAAAGAAAAGCCAAGTTTGACAATTAGTTTGTAAATTAAAGCACAGCAGTTGTGCAACTCCACCTATAGTAAGATAATATATGCTTAAACAAATTGTGTATTTCCCAGGATTTTCCTCTTTCCTCTATGGAAGGAAGCAGAAAGAAGGTGGAGTGTGACGTAAGGTAACATCAGACTGTTGCACATCACTGATACGAGAGTGTATTCTGGAAAAGCCTGTGCTGAAGGGGCCATTTGCACCTTAGTGTGCATGTGGAAAGGACCTGCTACTGGCTCTCTGCTTTTACTGGGTACCTGTTCCCTGGTTTGTGCTGTGGCTTCAGGTGAAGCTGGGCTGGGGCAGTTCCTCTGTGAATATATGTTCTCTTTCGTGTTCTGTAGCAACCTGTCAGTACATGACAGATGTGTCCTTCCCTGCTGTAGCTGTAAACGGTGGCAATGGATCATTGGCCTTTCTAAAGCCCTTTCCGTCCACTGATCATAAAGGCCTGGGTAAGAGCTATGTCTTGGGCTTTTATAGAAGGGCTATTCTGAAAAATATTAGGAGGTTATCAGAAGGAGGCAGTATTATGCTGTTCCCTTTGACAGCCACATCAGAAGCAGCTCTTCTAATGGATAGAACCAATGGCTGCCTGCTTGTGATCTTGGTTTAAGTGGATTATCTTCCTACAGTCCAGAGGTCACACTAGGGCCTGCTTATGACCAAATTGAAAATAATAGCTGCTTTAGATCTTGGACCTTCAAGAATTTGTTCCACTGAAAGAAGATAGCTTTTTATCCAGGAAATGGCCAAGGGTCTTGCTGCTTTGAAATCTTGCATATTCTTGTGTTCTGCATGTGTTTTTATGTGTCAGCTGGCTTTTAAAAGCCAATCGAGTTAAATTCACATCATGTAGAAAACAATGCAAAATTAAATTCACATCATGTAGAAAACAATGCAAAGTTAGTAAAATTAGTAACAGGCTGGCTAAATGTACCGTGCCGTGCAAATTTTGGTAGAAGCATGACTTCCATGCTTTCATGTTCGTGCTGTCAAAGTGAGAAGCGCTTTCAGTGCATATCCTTCAATGAAATTGCTTTGGGCTGAGTGTGCTTTTCAACATGGCAGTAGGAGAGGTGGGGACTGCTCGCTGGAGGAATTAGGATATTCTTCCCCCTGACCCCTTCCTGCACAGGAACACTGTGGCACGTGTTCTCGTTGCTGCTTGGCAGGCTAACCATGACACTAGGACACAGCAGAATAGCCTGTACTCCTATGGAAGATAGAGCTATTAACTTAGGTGTGCCTGTCATCTTCCAGTACAGATTATTTAGATACTTCCTTCTGATCTTTTTATAAGGGTGTGTAGTGATAGGACTAAGGGAAATGGCTTTAAACTGAGAGTGGGTTAAATTAGATATTTGGAAGAAACTCTTTACTGTGAGAGAGGTGAGACACTGGCACAGGTTGCCTGTAGGAATTAGGGATGGTCCATCCCTGGAAGTGTTCAGAAACAGGTTTGTTGGACCTCTGAGCAACCTGGTCTAGTGGAAGGTGTCCCTGCTCACAGCACAAAGCTCAGAACTAGATGATCTTTAAGGTCCTTTCCAACCCAAACCATCCTGTGATTTTGTGATCTCTGGTGAATGCTGTATTCATCTTACATATTTTTATTGCAGAAGGGTGGTGATGATGGCATGATCTCTGTGCGGCTGTCAGAGGTTCCTGAGTACCACGTGATCTGTTATATCACAAGGGGTGGCAGTGGCAGGCTTATCAGGTCCTGTTCATAAAACATATGAGCAGCCTGGTGAAAGGCATGTGAGAGGTGCAAATTCTGTTACATTCCTGACTCCTTTCAGCTGGGTTCAATTGCTTTGTGGTTCTCTTCCCTGACAGGTCTTGGCTCGTGGGCAGCTCTTTAGCAATCCCAACTGGAACCTCACACCAAAAGGCACCATGATAATGATGACTGATGTCACTGCAGCCCCCAGATTGGGGTCAACTGCCACCACTCCAGCTGTGGCTCCTAACTTCTCCTGGATGCCGGAGGACGGCAGCCCCACGGCTGTGGAGCAGCCAATATTCCTCATGACCACTGCTGCTCAGGCTATCTCAGGTTTCTTTGTATGGACAGCTTTGCTCATCACCTGCCATCAGGTAAAACTCTGTCACTTGTACTTCTCATCCTTTCCTTTCCCCACATGAAGGAACAGACCATTTCCATAGTGTGAATGGAGAAGCAGCACATTTTAAAACTAGCAGGTGTAAAACATTTGGCCATCTCTTGAAGCTTTGCAGAAAGATGTGTTATCTCAGGCCATCCTTTCACAGGTCTTTAGATGAATCTTGCCATTTTTTTACTGTGTCAGCTGTTAGCTAAAAGATCCTAGTCACCTGTTGTTTGACATTTCTCCTTTGATCTCCTGTGCCAGTGGATTCCACAGGCTGAACTCTGCTGTGGAAAGGAGTAGCAGGAAATGTTTCATTTTAATTTTTCCCCTCCCATCTCTCTGGGGCAGGTGTCCTGGGAGCCAGAATAAGTCAAACCCTGCATCCTGTTCTGTCCCTCTCTTTCACGCAGTTGTCATGTGAACTGAAAAGTACAGTGGTGAAACATAAAGCCTGTTATTTATCAACCTGTGTTTTGTACCTGTTGGATCATAGATTCCAGAGTGATGACTAGAATCTAGAAAAGTACAGCCTATTGATGGAGTACAGGGGCTAGCGAAGGTAAAAAATGGATTAGTCACAGATGAATAAGAGCAACACCTGCAGTTTCACCAGCTTGGGTAACAATTACAAGTGCCATGGATCCTCCTGTCAAATTGATCACCTGCTGAGGGTAGGAAGACATTTTCCTCTGCAGCATAACATTGCACAGTTAGGTATTAATGCCCTTCTCTGAAGAAACCGATGGAGGTGAGTGCCAGAGAGACACTGCTGATTGAAACGCGCTGTTGTCCTCTTACACGGCAGCAGTTCCTGTGCTCTCCTAGGCACACGGATCACAGGGCTCTCTTGACATCCCAAGGGCAAAGCTTGGAGTCATCTGAACTCCAGTGTCAGCTGTCTCTGTGCTGGATGCAATGTGTCACTGGGATTGTCGCAAGGCAAAAATATCTCTAAGGTTTGTTAGTTTATTTTCAACCTGTTCTCCTCAGGAAATGAGGTTTATGTGAGCTCCTCATGGGTTAAGAAGAGGAATTGCAAGTATTTTTGAGCCCTTCGTAGGGAGAAGAAACAGAAGTATTTTTGAGCCCTTCAGTCAATTTTGACCAGGAAGGGATAAGCAACAGACAGCTGGGGAGACAGAAGCCCCTCTCCTTTACAATGGAAAGATGAGATTGTCAGTGTATGTTTTGTTAGTCTCTGGAGAATCCTCACAGTACCCCAAAACGCAGGGTGAGGCTTCAAACAAATGCTTGTGCCTCCTCAGGTAGCAGAATCAGTCAGTGGTGAGGCACGCATGTAATTAGCTGGCTGTTACTAATTCCAGCAGCTGGGACAGCAGCTCAGTGAGAATTACTGTACAAAGGCCTTACCTCTGCTGACTCTGTGATCAACAGAGTATACCCACAACTCGTGCTGAAGCTCTGCCCATGGTATTAGGGCATTACAGGGGTTGTGCTCATCTTCAGGGTGTGCTTGTGGTCAATACCTTTTCCAGGAGGTGGGTATTCTGTGAAAAAGCACCTTAGGTGTGGGATTTAATGATGGTTAAGGAACTGTGAGTGGTGGGAGTGGGTAGGGTGGGGATGCTGTGCTCCCCTCAGCGAGTGACTTTGGGGGGTTGGCATGCGTGCAGTCGGACAGAACGAACTGTGTGGTTCCTTTGAGCACAGTGCTCCCTTGATGGCTGACCCTTTGTGGCTGTGCTCTCACCCATGTGCAGAACACCTTTTGAGCAGATGGGCTGTGGCCTGTCAGCTTTGGGATGTGCCGTAAAGGGCTCTCTTAGGCTGTTTCAGGTGAAAGTCTCAAAAGCATCCAAAACAGCCAAAAGAGCGAGTGTTCGCAATAAGCGTGCACTCAATTGCACGCACCTTCCCTTTTCAGAGAAAAGCAGCCTGCACTGTTACGAATCTTAGATACTTAAAAGAGGATAGCAGGAATATAGGACTGATAACTGGAAAAAAAGGTATGAACAAAAGAATTTGGACAAGGTGATGTAAAAATAAATCATTTCCCTATAAGAAACTGAATTATTTCTAATTTCTAAGAGAAAATCCATTTTCTCTTCCCTCTCCTTCCCCTTCTCTGCAAACTAAGGGTTGCTATATCAATGCCATATGATAACAGTGATTTATCTTTTCTTTTATGTTCATCACCTTGAGGCTGCTGGAGGCAATCAAGAGGTGATTTACTGAGTTTGTTTTTCCTGGCCCAGTTGACTCTCCAGTTCTACTTTCTCCTCTCTGCTCCATATACCGCTGATCCCGGTCTCCCCTCTCCGTCTCTCAGATCTACATGCATCTCCGCTGCTACAGCTGCCCAAACGAACAGCGCTACATCGTTCGGATCCTCTTCATTGTGCCCATTTATGCCTTTGACTCATGGCTCAGTCTCCTGTTCTTCACCAATGACCAGTACTATGTTTACTTCGGCACAGTGCGGGACTGCTATGAAGGTAAGGAGGGGTCCAACAGAAAATGGGGGGAGTGGGAAGTCTCTGCCCTGAGAGAACTTTATTTCTGGTTGGGAACATGGAGAAATCATCGCTGTCACCTACTGAATGGTGTGCCTAAATGAATGACCATGGCTTGCTTAGTGACTGAAAATCATAGAATCATAGCATGGTTTGTGTCAGCATAGACCTTTAAAGATCCTCTAGTGCAGCACCCCTGCCGTGGGCTGAGACATCTTTCACTAGATCGGGTTGCTCAAAGCCCTGTCCAACTTGACCGTCTCCCTCACTGACCTCTGAGCATGAGCCTTCCCTCCAGTGTTCTGTAGAGACAACGTTTTTCGTTTTCTGGGATCCCTTGCTCCAGGAAGGTAAAAGCTTTTGGTAAAGCCAAAAAATCTGATGGTATCTGGGTGTCAGAAGGTGAGGTATTGCTTAGCTCCTGTCTCTTCTAACAGCACTTAGCAGCCAGACACTTACTTTGTCCTGTGTTCCTGGTGCAGTTTGTTAGCGATGTATTCTTTTGGTCCCATCCCGTGGCCACTTGTGTGCTTGCACAGGATAGCACAGGGGCCACGTGCTGAGGCTGGTGAAGTGTAGAAGAGAAGGTGCCATGTTCAGGATGAGCACCTGCTGGGTTTTGGTTATCTGCTGCAGTGATGTAACACCACTAGCACTGTCCATGAGGGAAATGGTTACTTTCCTGTAAATGCTATTGTAACTTCCCTCCTGGTCTCATCCTGAAAGAAGCCTCTACCCACCCAGCGGGAGAGACTTGCACTCAAACTGTCCTCAAAAATACACTGCTAATCACCACACCCTCATTAAACCCTAACTCATTGGCGAAGTTGTTTTGGTGAGATCTGCATTGCAGAGAGTTGCCCCTGGCCATGCGAATAAGTTAATCAGCTGAAGGGACCAGCAGGCCCTCCTTCACATTCACAACAATGCTCTGGATGCAGCAGCAGATGGCAAACACGCACACGTGATGCAAGAAGGCATCTTTGTCTGGGCCTGGTTTTCTTCTTTCCTTGCCTTGTGCGTGTGTATAGGTCCAGCAGGAAGCCTGCTGCTCTCCTAGCAACAGCCAGTATCCCTCTGCCTCTCTTGCTCTGGGAGCTTGCGAACATCTGAGCATCTGCTCAGGAGGCTGCCTGTGCTCCAGAGTTCACCTCGGCATGTTGGCCTGTGTGAGAAAACTACAGGGGGAGGTGAAAACACCTTTGGATAGCAGATTCTCTCCCTCACTTTTTCTGGGGATTGCTTCAAAACAGCCTTTTCATTCTCTTCCCTCTCTTGCCATCCACCATTTTTATATTTTGGGAAGGTTTTACATTGCAAAGTGGGCTGTTAGGGAATGGTGGAAGAGGACCCTACTAATGAATTTTGAAAGCTGTCTTAAGCCATTTATGGACTGTATTTTGTAGTGTGTGTTAAGGGAAGCCTGTTTTGGTGTTACTCTTTCATGCGACCCTGCTTCTGTACAAACCAGTGTGTCAGTAATACTGACACAAATGGGGTTTGTTTGGGGATTTTTGGGGTTTTTTTGTTATGTTGATATCACGAATACCATTTGATCAGTGTGGACCAGGAATGGGAGAAGAGTTATTTGCTGTTGTGATGAGCTTTGCTAGTTAGCACTTCTCTTGGGGATGAATGGGCAGATATTTCTCCCCGCCTTGTTTTGTTTTGTTTTGTTTTCTTCCTCTGATGTCATCTCTTCCCTAGTGCTTGTGGAATGGGCAGCTGGTATTGTAATGACCACATCAGAGGGCAGGGGTCACTGGAGGNGTGAGTGGCAGACAGGGTGTATACAGGCTCACTTCACGCACATTTAAGTGAGTTTGGATCCCATGAAAAGGAGATATATCTGTAGTTATGGGGAGCTGAAATGGGGCAGAGTGTTAGTGGTCAGTCTGTCATCTGTACCAGTCTGCTGGGGAAGGCAGAGAAGAGATGCCATATGAAGAAGTTTATTCAGCACATAAGAAATTTCATCTTCTTGAGA
>VYZQ01015779.1:0-12756 GCA_013400655.1 Mystacornis crossleyi | reverse complement strand
TCTTAAGCCATTTATGGACTGTATTTTGTAGTGTGTGTTAAGGGAAGCCTGTTTTGGTGTTACTCTTTCATGCGACCCTGCTTCTGTACAAACCAGTGTGTCAGTAATACTGACACAAATGGGGTTTGTTTGGGGATTTTTGGGGTTTTTTTGTTATGTTGATATCACGAATACCATTTGATCAGTGTGGACCAGGAATGGGAGAAGAGTTATTTGCTGTTGTGATGAGCTTGTCTAGTTAGCACTTCTCTTGGGGATGAATGGGCAGATATTTCTCCCCGCCTTGTTTTGTTTTGTTTTGTTTTCTTCCTCTGATGTCATCTCTTCCCTAGTGCTTGTGGAATGGGCAGCTGGTATTGTAATGACCACATCAGAGGGCAGGGGTCACTGGAGGACAATGGGAAAAGCTCAGCTTTTCTTCCTCTGGGTGCTAGGAGCTGTCAGCTAAGTTGCAGGAAAATTGCAGGCAAAAGGGGTTTACCACAGTTATTTAAATAAGTTTTCCATGGTTGGTGTTTTCTGTCCTAATTAAAGCTTTGGCAAAATCATTACTGTGTGAACTTTGTTCAATAATAAGGATTACAGATGGAATAACAATATCCCAATTACATACACAGAACCATGTGTAGCACTGGCTTTTATGTGCCATAGCAGTCTTGCCAGCTAGACACGTCTACAAGCCATAAGTACAATGTTTTGAGACCGTAAGTTTTTTTGGGAGTGTGGAGTACCTCTTTGCCAGGGCATAGTTTGGATGCTTATAGAAGAATTTGTCTGACTTTGGAAGATTATTCACATGGAAAAATTGACCTCAGGTCTAATAACTGGCTGCTTGGGGAGATCAGCTTCTCAGTGTTGTACATTATTAGGTTTCTGTTTTATTTTTAAGTTCCTTGAGACTGCTGTTTCTGTCCCAGATTATTTGGGGCAAAAAGCAGGATTTGGGCGTTGTCATTCTAGGGAATGTCCAGACACAGGTGACCATAAAATATAATGTTGCAAGAAGGGTCATCTGGTCTGTCATTTTGCTCCAGGGCTGTCTGTGACAAATGCAGAGGTACAGTCCTTGCCCTAAAAAATCTCACAANNNAGTGGCAGACAGGGTGTATACAGGCTCACTTCACGCACATTTAAGTGAGTTTGGATCCCATGAAAAGGAGATATATCTGTAGTTATGGGGAGCTGAAATGGGGCAGAGTGTTAGTGGTCAGTTTGTTTGTCATCTGTACCAGGCTGCTGGGGAAGGCAGAGAAGAGGTGCCATATGAAGAAGTTTATTCAACACACAAGAAATTTCATCTTCTTGTGAAAATGAAGTGCAGGGCCTTTTTGTTTTGCAAAAATCTCCACCAGATATGAAAACAAGAGTTTCATTGATTGTTATAAACCCTCTGTTTCTCCAACTCTCATGTCTATAGTCTGGTTACCTGGCAGAGACAAACTCTGTTCATCAGCTAAAAGGTTAAATACAGGAGATAACATATGGCTGATGGATCAGAGATATCTTTTCCAGATTATTTAGTACCAGTGTAATGTCCTGGAATAATGCACGGGAACCCTGTAAAGAATGGTATCTTACAGATGCCAAGTAAAACAGAGACTGACCACAGTTTTAAATGGTTCTGTGACCCTTTTGGCATGAGTCATGGAACTGGCCTGGGACCTTGGCCAAACTCCCGTTCAGATAGTCTTGTGAGTGCTGAGGTAGGATGATAAATACAGTGAAAATAATCTGGAGTGCTTTGAAGGGAAAGGTGCTGCATAAGCAGTCCCTGCTAATGTTTGGTCTGTTGCCTGTACTCTTGGTCCTTGCACCTGTTTTGAAGTTGGTTGTCATTTTACTGTGATTGATGTCTTTGCAGCCTTTGTAATATACAACTTTCTCAGCCTCTGCTATGAGTACTTGGGAGGGGAGAGCTCCATCATGTCTGAGATCAGAGGGAAACCAATTGAGTGAGTATTTATTGTGCCTACAGCATGACGCTGTCGTCCTTCTGTGCCCATCTACTATTTCTTGATCCCTGTCCTGAAAAACTGTGTCAGGTGGCAAATGTCTGCTGAAACCGGGCGGTGCGGACGATGATGATTTACAAGTACTTTGCTCTGAGACAGATCAGGCTGATCACATCCTCTTAGGCAAGCTGGACTGATTCACAGCTTTTCTGGACATCTACCTAGTCCTTTTGTTTATTTTCTTACACCCTGCTCCTCTTTTAAATCTTTTCTGTCTTCAGTTGATTGTGTGTGCCTCCTCTAGGATCTGTGTTTCTTCCCATGCTAGTCAGTTACAGGAAAAAAACCCTTGCAGTGTGTAGTCAGAATCTTGTTTTAGACGTACCTCTAAAAGAGGGTATGGCCGTAACTGCGGTCATTGTTGGAGAAAGCACCAGTGCTGCTACTTTGCTACAGAGAGGGTAGATAAAGAGGGTAGGAGTCTCACACTCTTGCCCAAATCTTGCTTGTGAACTCTGTCATCTTGTGTTGGCTCTTTCAGGTCCAGCTGTGTGTACGGGACTTGCTGCCTGTGGGGAAAGACATATTCAATTGGATTCCTGAGATTCTGCAAACAGGTATGGGCTGGAGGGACTGGGCCATCTAGCAGAAATTAAGTGTGTGGTGGTGGCAATGGTGGCTTTTGCTGCTGAATTTCTGAGATCTTTGAGGGGGGCTCTAATAGCATTTTGAGAGACCTGCGGACTGCTGGGAGGAGGAGGTGTTTTGGGGTTGGTTTGTTTGTTTAGAATGATTTTAACATTTTCTACTCAACCCCACATCAGGAAGGCCTTAGTTAAAGACACAAGTTATCTCCTGAAACTGAGGTTAATCCTAGGAAGAAACGCCTTCCCTTTCTAGATTACAGAGGTCCCAACTCTAAGAGATTGATGTCTGTGTTGTGTCGCAGACACCCCACAGTTGTGTAACAGCCTCCTGAATTCCCAGTGCTGCTGTTGTGGTTCGGAGCTGAGGAGGGGGTGGAGGTTAAGTATGACACATTGGTTTGTAGGAGGAACTGAGTATTGCTCACCGTGTGTGTCTGTGCTGAACTGGGTATGTCGAGAGCGGGTGAATGGGGAAGATCTAAAACTCTGTACAGCCCTTGTCTGCTCATTGCAGGTCAGTCACCTCTGGCTGTCATGAAACAGCAGGTGAATTTCAGAGCTTTGCTCACTTGATGAAACGAACACAGGAGGTTTCTGTGGAGGCAGTGTGAAGCAGGTCTGGTTCTTTGAAAGGGCTCAGGTCCTTGTAATTTCAGTCACTGGGTCTAGATATCTGCCCTGGCTTCTCCTGAACATCATGGCCCATCTTGTGTGTTTTAGCAATATGCAGGAACATCAAAAGTACAGTGCAGCCTCATGGTAATATTGTGCTAACCTGTGCTGCACAAGTGGCCGTTTTCAAAGAACCACTTCTTTCACTTATCTGTTCTGTTTGTCCCTGCCCTATATTTTGTCCTTACGGCTTTCCTGTTTTCTTCCCTGATACTTTAATTTTCTAGTCTGCACCCAGTGTGCTGCTTCAGCTGTTTCTCATTTGGACACTCTTTGGTTGATTCACTGCATTACCTATTCTTTTGGCTCCTGATGTTAACTTTTACCTTTTAAATATATCATAAGCAGATGTAACACCTATGAAGGTGAATGAATGCTGGAGAAATAATTTCCCTTAGACTTCTTGCTTCTCATGTCCCTCAGCCTGTGGCAGATATCACCACCTGGGTTGCACGTGTCTGTGTTTGGAAGGTTTGTTCACAACAGTGAAGACTAGAAGCCCACTTTGGGGAATGGGGAAGGTGTGCTTTTTCTGCTGGTTTCCACAAATCCCAGCTCATTTGGTAACTCACTTCGGTAGATGTTTTGCTTTTCTTTTTCTGGTATCTGGCAGCAATTTTTCTACTCATGCTTGCCCTTTGCTGACTGCTAAGTCTGCTGTGGAGGCTGTGAGGGAGGTATATTGCAAAGAGATGCTTAAATACTTCCATTCTTCTTGGCTTGAGCTTAAAGATTGCCTTGGTGAGAAATTGTTGATGCCAAGGTTCACTTTCTGGTACTTCTAGACTTCCTGGATTTTTGGGGAAGACCCTTTCAAGGAAAATTCCTGGGATGGCTGGTGCAAAAGGGCAACAGAACAAATGTCAGTGCAGTATCCACCATCCTGATGATGATAAGAGGAGTGTGCTGAAAGGAACGCCTTGCCCTTTTTAGCCATGTTCTCAGCATCTCTGGCACTTCTGTTACCTCCCATCACCACCTGCCCATTTTCTGCTCTTTCCAGTCCCTTTCACCCTGAAGGAATCTGTGTGTTACAAACATTTCTTCTTTCCACCTTCACGCCCTGCCCCCCCAAACTTTTCTCAGGCAAGTGCCTGTTATGGGTCACGCAATCTGCCTGTGTTGCCTGTGGACCTCCAGCAGTGTGATGGTGTGCTGGTTTCCATGGTGTAACATCCAAACAGCTTGTTTCCTTAAAGATGTCTTGATCAAGATTCTTTGCTGGGCCTCTGTCTGGTGACCCTCACACATGGGTCACACAACATCCATGTGCTTCCCATATGCTATAGCATCTTCTGGGGAAGCAACTAAAAATAGTACGTGGTGGTTTGGATTGCAGGGAAACGGTTAAAACATCCCCAGATCGGAAGGAGGGGAAGCTCAGAGGATGGAGTTGTTTACCAACTAGCTTGACCTTTTCCAGTTCACATATTTAAAGTGACTCACTAACTGGCATGTGCTGGGGTTTTTAATCTCCTTGAAGTCTTATGACCACTAACAAATTGCATCGTGTCCAAAGCAATTATTACTGTTTGGTTTTACCTTCTTTCCTTACATGGCCCACCCCACATGCACACAGGTCAGCACCTACCCAGGCTCTTCCAGCCTCCTTCAGGGCGGCACAGGTTACATCTCTTCAGGGAGACATTTTTAGGGCCATAAGTCTTTCCTTTTTTAAGACTCTGAAGTTCAACATCTGCGGAAAGTTGAAGAATGTGGTGGCTTTGAGAGAACACTGCGTTCCAACAGGAGCGGTAGTTTATACAGGCAGAATAGATAGAGCTGATCCCAAGTGCCACGGAATCTTTGGGGAGATTCAGTAAAGGTCATGTGGATGACAACAGAATAGCTCGTAACTTGTGTGTGGCAACACACATCGCTGTGTTTACAAACGCCTTCATACTGTGGAAGTTGTCAAAAGTTCCTCCTCAGACAGCGGGGTTCCCCTCCGATCCAGGGGACCTTCTTGCCTAACTTTGTGACAGCTATGGACTGAAGTTTGCTTTCCTTTCCCAATATGTCTCTGCTAAACTTGCCGTGTCTGTGCCATAACACAGTGTGGGATTTTTTGTTTTTCATCCTGTTATAGTGCATAAATGTGCTGCACCACAGCCTGTGAAAAGCAGCTCTGGAAGAGTAGGGCTGAGCAGCTTCTAGGAACAACCCTGCAGAGAGGTTTTTCTTCCCATTCTGGACAAGTAGATAGCACATGTACATCTTCTGAATCTCCTTCATCTCCTTTTGGTTGCTACACTCCTCAAACACAATCGATTAGCGAGTGGCAGGCTGGCAGGCTCAGAGTTCTTGCTGGGGCTGGATTGTGTTGGCTTGCTGAGTGGTCCCAGTGGACACTCCATCGTGATGCTACGTGATGGTTTGGCAACTTGTCCTCTTGCACTTCCTGCCTTCTCATTCCTCCCCTCTCGTTCCTGTAGGCTACCCTGCAGTTCTGTGTGGTGAAGCCCCTCATGGCGATCAGCACAGTCATCCTTCAGGCCTTTGGCAAGTACCAGGATGGTGACTTTGAGTAAGTTTATTTATTTAGCATGCCAGACTTGGCTGCTGCTTCTCTGCTTGGCCTTGCTTATTGTCCTTGTGTTTGCTGAGCCATGGGAAAAGATGGGACTGCATGGGCTGATGTGCATGAGAAAAGAAGGCAGAGGTAGCTCTCTTTTAGTTTCATGTTTTTTCTGCCGTGCTTGGGTGGGGGGAATGGGACAGGGAGGCAGGAAGGAAATGGACTCTTGGAACTCTCCATTGACAGTGGCAAGGGGAAAAGATCATGCTGAAGTTTCAGGCATTCATATATGTCTTCCCTTTTCAGTGTAACCAGTGGCTACCTCTATGTGACGATCATCTACAACATCTCTGTCAGCCTGGCACTGTATGCCCTCTTCCTTTTCTACTTCGCCACACGTGAGCTGCTCAGTCCCTATAGCCCAGTCCTAAAGTTCTTCATGGTGAAGTCTGTCATCTTCTTATCCTTCTGGCAAGGTGAGCTGCTCTTCCCTTCTCTTGGTAGGCACAAAGAGCTCTCTGCAGGGGCTCAGATAGAGCAGATGTTGATTAATAGACAGAATGTCATTCTGTATTCCATTTGGTTTGTAGTCATTCATTGCTTTTCTCTGGAAAACCTGTTTTGCTCATTTTAATTTTTGTTTGTATGCTTCTGAATCCTTATTATCCCTGTGTGTGCATGTGCACAAGAACATCTTCCGGGCAAAATCAGCTGATAGGGTGAAGAGTCCTCTGCATTACTGGAACAATCATAAAGCACAAGCTGCCAACATTTTATCTGCATGCTGCCATTTTATTGATTAAAGCGGCACATCTAAAAAATTTTAGTGCTTACTTTAGTGCTCTATAAGTGAAATTTTAATGGTATGTCTGTGATGTATGTGAAGCAGGAAGCTGGCTGGATGCAGTGTGTGCTGCCACAGAACCACCGCCGGGAGAAGGACATTCAGAATTCATACACATGATGCAGAGGCACAGTCGGAAGGTTGAAATTCCACCTAAGCTTAGTGCTTCTGACTAATTGGCTCTAAGCGTTTCCCTGTTCAATGCCCTGCTTAGATTTACTGAGTTGCGCTTCAAAGACTAATTGAGTAGGAACTTAGGTGGAATTTAGGCTGTTGGAGTATGACCCATCCTCCCTGTTTACAGACAAATTAAGAAGCTGTCTAGTTTATCATCTTGAGGCATCTGGTCACACAGTTTGTCTTCTCTGAAGTTCTTCAGCCACTAAGCTGTGGACAGGGAGAAACTTCTTTCTTACAGTGGTGTGTTGAAAACACTCATTTGCTTAAATGCAAAGTTCTGTTACTTCAGTTTTTGCTCTAGCTAGTGGAAGTGCTGATGTTGCAAAATGTGGAATATGTCAAAATTTTCTTAATAAAGGATGTTCTTTGATGTTTGATCTTTGTATACTTTCAAGTCTAATCAACAAGAAAAGAGGTTTAATCTGTGAAACAGCAGCTAGCAAACGAGCTGCAAGTGATGTCCAGGTGTTAGAAAGACAAATTACTTGACAGTAGAATTGCCTTGTTAAAGTTTAGGGCTTAACACGTTTCAGGGACCTGAGGGGAGGTTAATAAAACTTGGGAAGAAGGATGTACCACAGATAGTGGACACAAAGAATGCAGAATTTACAAGCCACAAAGACATTTGGCAGAACTCCTAGATAAGGAAGAAACTAATAAAGACAGTTCAGCAACTGTGCTGAATCAGCTCCAACTGAGTAAAAGGTAATTCTGGCAGGGGGAGATCACGGCCACTGACCCAAGAAACCACTGACTTGAAAGGAGAGACTGAGCGTGCAGACTAATTAGCATGAGCAGTGAGAGAATCATTAACCAATAGAAGACAGAATACTAATTAAAAAGAGAATTAGGTAATTTTTAGCCAAGGAACATCAGTGGCTTTATTTGCTAAAATGTATAAATAGCAAAAAGCTTTGGTAGTCATCATGCTGGCTTTGTGGATTTGCCAGCCAGCTCCCCTTTCTATGCAGAACTGTAAATAAGCCAAATACCTTGACTCTTTGTGTGGATTGGCGTCTTGTACACTGTGTGAAAGAACCTATTTTGGGACAACACTGAGATCACAGGAGTGCTTACAGAAATATCTGACTCCTCTTACCCTTTTGGACTTAATCAAGTCCTGCAGCAGTTAGTTTCATGTGTCAGTGGAGAATAGAAGATCAGTGTTTGAACCTTCTTTGTCTAAATGTATTTGTCTCATTTTATTCCTCCTTTGTCTGTTGTACACGTGACCATAGGTGGGTGCATGTAGCCCCCTGTAGCTCCCGTGGTGAGCGGGGTTGTGTCTAGGACGTACAGCACAAACAGTTATTTCCATTCTTTGCAGTTGCTGTGAGACCATGTTTTCTGCACATTTACATGAACTTGTTCCTATGTTTAGGGATGCTGTTGGCCATCTTGGAAAAGTGTGGTGCCATCCCCAAAATCCACTCTGCTAATGTGTCTGTGGGTGAAGGCACAGTAGCTGCTGGCTATCAAGACTTCATCATTTGTGTGGAGATGTTCTTTGCAGCCATTGCCCTGCGCCACGCCTTCACATACAAGGTGTATGTGGACAAGAGAATTGATGCCCAAGGTAGGAAGTATGCCAGTGCATATGGCTTGTCTCTTTGGTAGTGAGACTGGGTGGAGACTGGTCCCTCAGGCAGCCAACACATTGATATGACTCTCAACCCAATAGCTTGGAAAACGCCACATCCCCTCCTGCGAGGTGTCTGAACAGATTTATTGTGCAACAGCTCTCCGGGGCAGAAACCTTGCTTGAATTGCACTGTTCCCTTTTCAGTTCCCCAGTATGCCACCCACGACAACTTGTTGCAGACCTGAGGGCTCTAAGATGTTGCGTTGTTTCGGTAGACTGGGTTTGTCCTTCTTCCTGTCTCCCCAAAGGGGAACTCCATTGCTCCAGATTGTGCAACAGACTGAAGGCAGGAGAGACACGGCCTAAAACAGGCTCTGTTTTGAATCTGGCTTGGGAAGATGAGGCTGTGCTTTGGCAATATGTTTGTCATGGAGGAGGAGGATCTTCCTGTAATGACTTTGTGAGGGCTGGGCTGCTATGAGGAAGATTCTTATTTTGGGGAAGAGGAAGATGGGTGTTATCTCTGGGAAAAGGGGGTTTTGTGCCTAAGCTATGCAGTGTTTTCAGAATAAAGGGATTCCTTCCTGCTGAGGGAGATCTGTGTCAAGGTGTGGGAAGACAGCAGCCCTTGGGCAGTGTTGATGTGGATGACCCCTCCGTCCCAGAGGCTTTGGAAGAACAGTGGTTGCAGTGGGGGAAGATGAGGTCTGTGTGTGATGAAAGGGTCAGCTGCTGGTCAGTACAGTGGGGAATGTTTCGCCGGTGGGCCTTGTTCAGTTCTTGTTATTTCCTCTTTCTCTGTCTCTGTCTCTCTCTCCTCTTCCTTTTATCTCCCCCTTGCTTTGGCCACTGGTCCCTGATGCAGCTGTTCCATCATATGGGCCATACGGTAGGTAAAGCATGCTTTGTGTGTTTGTCTCAGTTGGTTTTTAGCTGGGATGCTGTTCTCTCCTGATTCCCAGCCTGCCTACAGCATGCTCTGTCCCTTATTCCCCTTTCCTTGCAAGGCTGTAACTCGACTGCCTCACACAGCTGCTTTAGGGTTATCTGGATTATAAGTTGTAAAACAGCTGCGTGGGCATTAATGCGTAGCTTTAGAGCATTTGTGTCAGAGCTGTGGGGATCTCTCTCCAAAGAATTGTGCAGCCTCTCAAAGGAGCTGCTCTCACCCCAGCCTCTCTTCACTTTTATAATTGCCACAGATGATCAGCATGCTTTGGTGCTCTGGGGAGCTCCTCCCCAGAACAGACCAGGGCCAGAAGCCCACACTGGAAATGGAACCTAGAAGCCAACAGACATGGCAGCTCCTAGAAGGAGACACAGCTTCCCTCTGTGCTCAGCACTTGGGTGGTGCATTTTCCTGCTCTTGCTTCCTTCATCGTATCATTATGACACGTGGGGTGGTTCTGCCTCTAGTACTGCCTGTTTCCCTCCTTTCCTTACTTTGTGCTGCTTTCCACTCATATGACTTCTTTCCCATGGGCACTTTGATACCACCTAGCAGTCTTAATTTTCACTGAGTGGAGCAGCAAATGCCACTTCTCCTATATTTTTAGAATTTACTTCATTTTTGTCTTCTAAAAGCATTTAGAGGAGCACCTCCCTACCTGACTGTATTCGTTGCACGCTCAGGCCAGCACTGGTAGTGTGTAGTGGAGGTTGTCACTGTGGGTGTGTCCCATTCTCATGGTGTGTCCCCCATTTGGTGCTGTGATGGATTCACTTGGCTCACGGTGTCTGGGTTTAGGAGCACCCCTGGTAAAACTTGACACTATTTATGTGGCATTTCCTCAGCAGCTGCTTAAGGAAGTCTGTAATGCACCTTCTGCGGGATTTAGGATTGCATGTTCCCGGTTCTCCTTACCTTCATGTCAAGGGGTGTGGGGAAGGCAGCAGTGTTCTTTACTTGTCCCTTCCTGTCTTACCCAAACAGGTCGCTGTGCTCCCATGAAGAGCATCTCCAGCAGCCTCAAGGAGACCATGAATCCTCATGACATTGTCCAAGATGCGATCCACAACTTCTCTCCAGCCTACCAGCAGTACACCCAACAGTCGACACTGGAGCACGGACCCCCCTGGCGCAATGGCAGCCACGTGATCTCGCGCTCCCACAGCTGCTCCGGTGCCCGCGACAACGAGAAGACCCTCTTGCTGAGCTCTGATGATGAATTCTAGGGGGGGAAACTGCCAGCACAGGCTGTCGTTGTTATTTTTTTTTTTTTTTTTTAATAATTTATTAATGCAGAAACACACAAGTCATATCACTTCCTAGAGAGTAAAGATTGCAGAAGTGGGCGCTTCCCATTAGCTTTTGTGGGTACGGACACGATGAGCAATGCGGAGGTGGCGGAATGGCTGGGACTCCATGCTTGAGCCCATTCCTTACAGCAGCAATCGAATTGAATAGAGTCAAGCAAAGCTCTGGGGTTTGGGGCTCTGGCTTCCCGCACCTGCCCAGCTTGGTGTGGAGTGTGACTGGCTTGAGCCTGGAGTTGTAGCCAAAAATGTTTTGGTTTTTTTCCAACAGGACAACCTGACTGCTTTATATTTCTTTTCCTGTTTGGTTGATGTAGGCACAGTTTTCTCCCCAGCTGCATGGTACTAACATCTCTGTGATCCTTGGGAAATAGGATGGGGATGCAGCCATAAGCACTCCTGAGGACCAGACCAGAGACTGGTCTTTCTATATAGCCATTGCCTTGAGTGCTAAGTAAGGAACATCTGTCCCTACCCTCCTGAGCACCTGGTTATGAGCCCTTGAGTCACTTGAGTGAGTGAGGGGGAAAAGGACACGGCTTTCTTTGTGTTCCTTGGCTCCCTGCATCCCCAGTTGCTATAAAAGCTTGTTGAAGCTCACTGGGGATGGAATTACTTTTTCACAAGGGTGGAGTTTTTTAATCACCAGGTGTCCAAGCTTCCCATCTCCCTGGCGTTCCTGTGGCAGGAAGCCTCCCTGGAGCATCTGTCTCCTGCTAACAAGACTGAGGACTGCCTGTGATAGATGGTGGAAGTTTGTAAAGCTCTGGCCCCTTCACCCCTCTTTGGGAAGGGAAGATATGTAAACACAAAACCAGTTTTTCTTCTTGTTTCCTGTCCCCCAGCATCACATCTGCCCCTCTTAGAGGTAGCTGCCAGAGCAGGTCCTGGTCTCTCAGGTGGCTCTCCCCATGCTCCTCATCACTGACTTTCCCCAAGCTACACAAATGTTGCCCTTAGGCTGGAATATTCAGGAAGGAATGTTGCACACTCCTTTGTTTTTTATCTCTGTAGCTGTTCTGGGCCAAGCTGGAGCAGATTTGAAACCTGACATGACCTGGCTGGTCAAATTTGTTCCTTTTATTTTCTCAGGCAGCAGTTGCTGCTGGTGCTGCTGCACATTTCACAGGCTCTGCTGCACCTGCAGTGCTATCAAGGGTGGAACCAGCATCCATGGAAGTGGTAGAAGCTTCCCCTTGCTTCTGTTGGGTTTTGGATGAACCTATGGGTATTTAGTGGAGCTAAAACAAAAGTGATCCCTCTGTAGATCTACTCAGAGACCAGGAAATGCCTCTTGCTTGCTTAAAATTATCTGGAGGAAGTGTGGGCAGTGCACTCAAGTGCTACGGCTCAGACGCTCCTACCTGCAAGCAGGAAGGAAAAGAGCAAGCTGCTGTGTTCAGCTGTAGTTTCTCCCTTCCTCTCCCACTTGATGCCTCCCCTGCCAAGAGCAGACCTGTGTGATTCTGGATTGCTCCTTGCTGCTCTGCTAGGAGAACTGGACTCTGGTTTGCTGCCTGGAGTTTACCTTACCATTTGTTTCCTGATCCATCTGCTTGTTCATTGAGTGTCTCAGAAGTGACAGTGAGTGAAGAGCACCTCGTTTATTCAGCACTTCTGCCCAAGCTGGGCAGCTTCTCTGCTGCTGGATTTCCCCATTTACACACATCCTGCAATGCCATGCTGTTAGTTGCTAATTTTCCAAAGTCTGTGACTGCTTAATTAGATATGCAAGCACACTCTGCCAGGCTTTGTGTGGGCTTGGTGTAAAATTTCCTCATGCAAAATTGCCTGGAAAGCAGGGCTGAAGGTTGAATGGACTTCCTTCTGTCTTCTATGGCTTTGATTAGCAGTCCTTTAATGTGAAATACTTATTTCTCTCTTAGGAAAGTGGGGTGTGGGACATGGTTCCATCCTCCCCTTTCTTTGCATTTGCAGGGCTTGATGATGTCCCAGTATCAGTTGGTGACTGCCTCCAATCTTTGTTGCATTTGGGTGGCTGAAATCTGTGTGATTGCCCCAACTGAGCATGAAGGTCGTCCAGGCTTAGAGAAGTATTTCTTAGGGTTTATTTTGAAATGTCTCCTGTATGTGTATATATATAT